>JANSVA010035466.1:0-13962 GCA_025504915.1 Erythroxylum reticulatum | reverse complement strand
CTTTTAGTAGCAAAACAATGTTGAATAAAATTTAGCACAAATAATTGAACAAGATAAACCTCATTGAAATTGTTCATTATATTTAATTCAGAAAATGAAAAGCTACATATCATAGGTGTCACAAAAACTACATTGTTTTCAAATATGATATTAAAGATGAATGAAATGAAGAATGAAGAAAAGAATCTATACATGTGTTCTTATCTACGAGACAACTCTGAGTAGATTAGGTTAGGTTTAGAATGAAAAGTCTCTTAGGGTAGAACATGATAGATTTAATTGGTAGGTTTTTGGGATAAGAACATTATGATTGTATTATTCTTATTCCACTAGAAAAATCTCTTATGAAAACTCCTATAAATGACCCTAAAAGTTCATAAACTTGTCTCTTTTGATAGAAAAACAATTTTTATCACAGAATCATTTAACCTTTTAAGAATTATCAACAATTGAGACACAGTCCTCATGCTAAAATTATTCCTTCTAAGCTTGTCTTAGTGTATGAATTTGCTAAAACTAAGCGTATTGATATTATACATTTCCTAAATTGAATAATGGAGTTAAATAGTGTTGTGAACTTTTAGTTCCTTGTATACCAATTTAGAGATACTATTATGTGCAATATAGATCTGCTGAAACTAAGCATATTGATTCTGACACTAAGTGGCAGAGTTAATTAGTGTAGTCAACTAGATTTGCTTTACCATATAGTATGTGTCATTCACCTATTTGTTTGGTAATGTCACTTGAAGTTGTTCTTTAAAATTCTGGAAGCAAAAGAGTGGCTAAATAAGATTCCTTAATCTAAGTTGCTCTCTGACTTCACTTTTGTCCAGAATAGAACTCCTTTACCTTAGACTAAAACTTCAGTGTTGGCATCCATTTACAGTTATTGTTGTTGATTTTTTTTTAGTTAGAAGGTAATAAGCTTTTATAAATGAAACAATAAGTAAAGTAACAAGGATAAAATCCTAATAACCTGACTGGACATCCCAATTCAGATAAGACGAAAAGCTAGAGTAAAAGTACTGCCAGCCATAAGACATCTAAATAACCAGTGAGCTGGGATAATGGTTCTGCTAATCACATTGCAATTAAACAAAACTAGATGGCCACGACCAAATAGATGAAAAACATAACAAGAAGAAACTAGTAGGTGCCAAGTTTACAATATGATTTTACCCATACATCTATGATTTTACCAAAATAAACAAGCAAAAGTAACCTACAAATTTGAAAATGTTTTTGTTGTTATAACAGTACATAAGTACAAACTAACTCCTCTAATTTATAACCAAATAACAAACTTTTAGTTCTAATGATTATATCAACTTGAGTAACATTTAGACATGTTAGAAATGAACTAAATTAGTTAGAGAATACATGAAAAATAGTTAAGGAACTTTTCCTGTCTAAGTGAGCATCCAAATCATGAATAAGCTGAAGTTTTCACAATATTGCTGAAACTTTTGTTTAGTTTAAGTTGCAGTCCTCTTTAGTTATGTGAAGCATAAATCCACTTCTTATGTTCGAACAAAAACTCAATACCAGTAGGAACAGAAAAGTTAAATTCAACTAAAAATTAGATGTAGTTAAACAAAATTTCAATCCTTCTTTCTACCTTTATTTTACCTTTTTTATACTTACTTTAGATTTTTATTTAATTCTCATACAATTACAAAACTAAGAATAACATGAAGTACTTGAAATGTTATGATTTTTAACAAAAAAAGTATCATGTAACAATAAAGCACCACTTCATCAAGAGTTCATGGACATAAATACATCAAAATGATAGTGAAACTTTAAAAAAAATACTTATAATTTTCATATTTATTTTACACTTCTAAATTAGTGATACTAAAAGTAAAGAGAAAAACAAGATATTTCATCCCACAACACAACTACTTAAATTACATTGGTCCCAACTTTTATTTAATAAAAAATCATCATCATTTAAGAGAATCTCATCATCACCATTATTCCTTCGTCGTAGATCATCTTTTAACTCTTTCTTATCTAAGAAAATTGATTCCTATAAAACCCAAGTAGGTTTTAGGGGGAGAGGGGACTCAAGTAGGTTTTAAGAAGACCAAACGATGTCATTTTGCTTTTGAAGCAGAACAACTTTAGTTAGCCTTCCTCGACGTCATTTTGAGGGGGGAAGACGATGTCATTTTTTTGGGGAGGGGGGGAGGGGACTCAGGTAGGTTTTAAGAAAACCAAAACGACGTAATTTGGTTTTTTAAACCAAACAACGTCTATTTGCTGCTAAAGTAGAACAACTTCAGCTAGCCTTCTGCGACGTTTTCTTCAACAAAATGTCACGGTTTCTATTTTGCGATATTTTATTGATAAAACTTCATAAAAAGTGTGACAATGAAAATGTAACAAAAAATTGGATCTTTTCGTGATGTTTTTTCAAAAATCACGAAAAGTTTGAACAATTTGTGACGTTTTTCTAAAAAACTTCGCAAATTTTATGTATTTGTTATAGTGGTTATTTCAACAATATGATGGATTTTTCTCTCTGTTACCCCATTTTGTTGAGGAGTATGTGGGTAGAAAGAATAATGTTGAATACTTTGTTGTTTCAAGTAGTTGGAGAATGAGCTAGAGAAATATTCTTTAGCATTATCACTATGAAGGATATTAATTTGGGTATTAAATTGATTTTGAATTTCAGCATAGAAATAATAAAAATTAAGGAATATTTTGAAACGATCTCGCATTAGATATAATCAAGTTATTCGAGAGAAATCATCAACAAAAATTAAAAAATACTGAAATCCTAATTTGGACTTGACATGACTCAAACCCCAAATATATGTATGGATTAACGTGAAATGTTTTTCAACTCTTTTATTAACTCGAGGAGAAAACAAAGTACGCTGATGTTTTCCCAACTGATATGACTCACAATTTAAACTAGAAACAAAATCTAACCCTGCACACTACTTTCTTGAGATTATCCAGAGATGGATGGCCTAGTTGACTATGGATATCATGGCATTGGGCACATAATGGATGATTGCAACTTGTCAAAATCGTACATTCCATTTGATTGACACTTCTCCAATCATCATCCTAGTCTTCAAATCTTAGATAATGACATTACTAGGGCAGATACATATAAAACAATTTAGTTGTTTAGTCAATTTGCTCACAGGCATAAGATTGAAAGGAAAGTTTGGTATAAATAATGTAGAGGGTAATGTAAGAAGAAGTATAAGAGGGTCCAACTCCTTTAATGGTGGTAGTAGATCCATCAACAATAGTAATTTTATCATAGTGAGAGGAGAGTAAAGGAACGATATGGTTAAAGTTGGTTATTCTACCTGAAATATGGTTAGTGACACCAGAATCTATTACCCATGATTGTTTTCTAGGGACAGCTGAATAATAAGTGGTTGGGTTTGATGAGCCACAGATGTCATAAAGGAAGAAGATGTTTACTGAGATACCTGCTATTGCAAAAACTTATTATGCTTATCCTGAGATACAGTAAGAGATGATTGTGAAGCTATAGTCGAAGACTATTCTTCAAGAGACACTATATAAGTAGCTCGTAAATGGGGATATTTATCCCAACAGGAATTTTCATCATGTCCGCCTCTCTTAAAATGTGTGCAATGGAGTTATGAGCCTCGGCCACTACATCCTCCTTGGCCACTATGTCCTCCTCGACTTCCCCATGGCTTCCTTTAACTTGTGAATTAGATTATATTGCAAAATTTGACCAATCAGAGTTATTCTTTAGTGGATTTGTCTTAGTCATAAAGCGAAAGAATCTATAATATACTTTAACCAAGGATAGAAAGGTTACTCCTCCCTTGCTCGCATAGGCTCAAATTCAAGTTTCAATCCATCTAAAAACATCATAGTTACCAAGTGCTCTCTTTGAATCTGCATCTCCTTAATATCAGATGTGATCGATAGTAAAGAATTAAACTCCTCAAATGCATGTTTTGCTCCCAAAGTATTTAATCAAACTTCCTTCCTTTTTGTACTGAAATAACTCAAATAGAAATATCATACATATGAAGCAAATTATTGGAGTAAAGAAGCTTAACATAGTCCTAAGCTTACTTACAAGTGCTAATATATAAGAGAATATGACTAAAATTTCAGGTTCCATAAAATTGAAAAGAGTATGTAGTAATTATGCATCATCACCTTGCCAAATTTCTAGTATTTTCTAGTCAGTTGGGGGATCAGATGTAAGATGGGACAACTTTCTCTAACCTCGACAAAATAATTCGATATTCTTAGACCAAAAGGGATAGTTATTACTATTTAAACATTGCTTGGTGATTCGTAAAGTCGAAGAACCCATTGTTGGAACACCTGTCAATGATTTGATATTGGAATATGACATCTCTCAATTATGCTAGACGGATTTCTTGGCTAAACAAACATTAAAAACATTGATAAAATATATAAAACATTAATGTTATCAAAGAATACCCATGTTTTGGTTAGTTTTGACACAAAGTAAGGCCAGAACACCACTTAGAACATAGTGGCAAGCAAACCAATCTAACTGCCATTGTCAGTAGTCACTGGATGATGTCACATGATGTCTATGCATCGATGAGTGGGTGGTTTTTGGCGACACCATTGGTACTCCGGTGGTCGCCAGCACCCCTGAGTTACTTATGTGGATTTGGTTTTTTGTTTTGGTAAGTGGAGGTAAGTGTTTTGGATATATTGGAAGGTGCTAGGGTTTACAGTAAAGAAGTTCTGAGGTTTGGAAATTAGTCTCTAATACCATGTGAGGAATAGAGTAAAACAGAGGGCTTGATGCATAATCAAGACCCTTTTATCACTTATATAGAAGTAATTACATAGGAAAACAATCTTAGGAATAAATAGGAAATAACATACTAAAGAAGGAGATCATACTCTCCCTAATATAGATATTTCCTATCATCTAATTTTGGTATTTTCTAACAATTCTTTTTTGAGTGGAAGTAATTAGGGATATACATGATGTGAGTACATTTCACCCTCATACTTTCTTTTTTCATACATATTCTCCATATTCTCTTAGCCATTAAAGCCTTTTCCATTATACTAGTAGAAGTGATTCCAAGTCCTCGATAGTCCTAAGGTAGACATATTGAGTTTCATTTAACTTTGGGGGGACCTTCCCCAATTTTTGTTTTGTTTATGCCATACAAAATCCCTTATTAATTTGTATAAGTCTATAAATATTCTTCAAAATACTTTTAGGTATGGCAATATATGAAAGCCAATAGATATGCAAGCTATTAATAATTGAGATAGCTAGTTGTAATCGGCCTCTATAGGAAAGAAATTTGTTGCTCCAGTTTAATATTCTCTTTAGAATGAAAGTAATAAAGGACCTACATCATGTGAGTCCATTTCACCCACAGACTTTCTTTTTCCGCACATATTCTCCATAGTCTTTTAGCCATTAAAGCTTTTTCCATTCTACTAGATAAAGTGATTCCAAGTCCTCTATAGCCTTTAAATATTCTCTTTTGAATGGAAGTAATCAGGGGCCTATATTTTATCTTCTTGAGTGTTTTGTAGAGATTGGAACTCCTAGTAAGTGGCATTTATTGGATCCTTAATCTTAAATTATTGATCAAAAGAATATTGTCTCTTTGATTGTGTTTGGAAAGATAACTAGAACATTTACTTTGGTTAAAAATCAATCCAAAAATGTCCTTAAATCATTGAAGAGATTGTAGTGGGACTTTAATAGAGATAGGGTCATTAGCATTAAGCACAAGCAAATCATCAGTGAATGACAATTGTGAGATATTAAGAGTTTCATATCTATAATGGTACCTGAAACTATGATTTTCTGTTATACACTATTTATTCCTTATGAGAAGTACTTCTATAGTAATGGCGAAGAGGTAGGGAGAGGGTATCTCCCTACTTTAGGCCCCTTACAGCTTTGTAGAGTTATGTTGGTTCTCCATTCACTAAAACAACATAGGAAATAGTAGTGATGCAAGCTTGGATCCATTTGGTAAATATAGCATGATAACTAAATGCTTATAGAGAAGTGATAATGATTTGGTAAAGTTAATTTTGAGAGCATAACTTTTGATATACTACTTAGTGTCATAGTGTTTGAAGATCTATTGTGCCAACGTGATATTGTCACCAATGTGCCTTTTAAGAAAATAGGCCTCTTGATAAGGATTGATCACCTTTAGAAGTGAATGCTTTAACCTATTTGCTAGAATTTTTGAAATCATTTTGTAAACAATATTATATTCGATAATAGGCCTAGACTTATTAAGGCTCAAAGGTTTAGGTGATTTTGAACTAAGCATAGGTAATTTTTGCTAAGTTTAGTCAATAACCTATCACTTTTAAAGAATTCCTACGCCGCATGTACAAGTAAAGGTCCAATAAGGTGCCATTTTTCTTAGAAAAATCTGGCATTAAAGCCATCTAGACCTGAAGCCTTGTCAGGATGAAAGAAGAATAAGACAATTTTGATTTCCTCACTGGAAATGTATTTCAGTAACAAAGGATGGTGATTTTGTGCAATTGCTTCTTGCATATTCCTTAGAAGTTCCTTAGGAAACTCTGAGGTATTACCTGAGATACTATTGTTGTCTATGAAATGTTTCCTAACTACCTCTTTTACCATCTTGATCATGAACTAGGTTATCCTTTGAGTCCATAAGTGATGCATTTTTTTTATTTCTCCTTCCCTTTATTACATTATAAAAAAATTTAGAATTTCTATCTCCTTCCTGGAGCCACCAGATTTTGAATTTTTGTTTTAGTTGAGATGTGTAAACTTCAAGAGCTTTAAAATACCTCTTCAAATTAGCTTTTTTCCTTTTCAATCAATGTTGAATCTTTAGGTGTGATGGAAAAGGCCTTCTGAGTAGCTAAGGGCTTTTCCAAGGATTGCAAATTTTCAACTTTCATTAGATTAGTATTGTATTTTAGCAGTGATATACAACATGTTTTATAATTTTTAAAGGTTGAAGGCATTGAAAGGCTTTTGATCCTTGATAATTCCTCTCTATAACATCATAAATGATTGAGTTAATATGTAGACACTTCAATAGAGAATTAAAGAATCTAAATGTAGACTTCTTTTTTGCTATGGATATGGACAGTGATAGAAGAGTGGTCTGAGAAGAAATGTTCTTTAAAGATAGCATAACTCTCTCTTAGTTTTACTAAAATCCTACTATTGACTAAACATCCGCTAATTTCCTCTATAAAAATCTATATCCACGTTGGTGGTTGCTCTAAGTGAATATAGCATTAAGAAATCTCAAGTCCACTAGTCCAAGTGAGGGGGTGAAGGAGCTCAGTTCTCTAATATCAACATGTGAGGTACCTCTTCTAGCATTAGATTTAAAATGTGAGAGCATGCAATTTAAGTCTCTTATTATCATTCGTGAGATCCTAATATTCTCTTTAAGTTCCTATAGATCTTTTCATAATGTAACCACCTAGTATTCCTAATTAGTAGCATACACCATTGAGATAGCAATGTATTTATTACTAGCTTTAAGAGTTAACCCACAATGGATAAATTGATGTATATATAACTAATTAGATAAGTTTTAGTGAGTTGGATAAAAAAAACTACCAATCTCCCATTAGGGTGCTTAGAGTGATTGTTTAAAGTAGTCTAATTTGTTTGAGAAATTTGAAGCCTCTTAGAAATGATTCTTTATTTATTTTGTTCATAAGACCAACAAAATAAGGTTATCTAGCTATAAGGTAATCCTTTAACGCTAGATGTTTATTTGGACATTTAAATCCATGAACATTCCATATAGTGTAGACCATCAGTAGTTTTTGGAGTTAGTCCTCCTCTTTGATTTGTGATTATAAGAACCTGGGTCTGGCCATTCTTCATTCTAATTCCTTGTCTTAGGATCCAATTTACCTTTGGCATCTGTACTTTTTTTTTCCAATTGTTTCTTATTGCAGTTTGGTTATGAATTACCAATTGATTCCTATCTTCCAGCTTCCTCCTTCTCCATAGGAGATATCTGTCTTTCCTCTCTTAGTAAGTTGGGGGGATTGAACTTCCACTATTGCTAATTGTTCCTTACTTCTTGTAGTTAGAATGAGGCATTGGTTCAATCCTGATTGAATTTGCTCATTGTTACTTGGAATGCTTGTAGTGGATTCCCTATTATTTTCTTGGTTAGCCTTCCCATCTGTGCTTGGAGATTTTATTTCGTTCCTCTTAGGGATCTAGACTTTGATAGTCTTTTTCATGTGGGGTCTCATCCTCTTCTAGGTCTCCATTACCATTAAACTTTATAATAGGGATATTTTCTGGCAACACCTTTTTAGTATCAGTTTCTATACACACCCTTGCATATCTTACCCTTTTAATATTGACAATATTATCATCCATTGCTAGAGGATTAACCAAGTAGCTTCCTAAGTTGCTCAAACCTTTTGAGAACCAGTATTCTAGAGGAATATGATGAAAATTAACCCATAAAGGAATGGTTTAAGGTATGATCTATCTAGTTTAAATTCAATCTCCCATTTTCTCCAAAAATAAAGGTTTACCTTAAATGTGCCAAGGCCCTATATCCATGATCTTTTGTGCCATTTCTTCAAAAGAAAAAAGAAAAAAGAAAAAAGAAAAAATCATCCTTAGTTATCAAAGAGTTTAACGATCTCCATTTCTTCTAGTTCAAATTAGCCTATTATTGAAATCACTTCAAACTGCCATCCATTTGTCCAAGAAGTAGCTTACCAAGGAAGCTCTCCATTTGTTCGTCCATTTCACAACACCATACGTTAAGGAGAGACTAGACCCTCCTTATTAACAAAAATGAAGAGCAATTTGCTAAAGCTATCTGAATCTCCTAATCTTACTTTAGGACTATTTTCACCTTCTGGGAAGAGGGGGTAACCTTCTGTGAAGAAGGAAGTGAAGGGAAGTCATCTTGCTCTGAATGCACCTTATGAACCGTTACTAGAGAGGGGGTTGAGGAGGAGGATCCTACTAACATTTTACCAATAATGGTAAACTTTCATAACTCGAACCAGGCAAAAAGTTGAATAAAGGGTAAGTTACTTTAAAAGGAAAAACCTGGTTCAAACCAAATGAAAGCAAGAAGCAATCTAAGACAAGAAGAAAGTGAAGGAGAAAAATAGGGAAGCAATGCATGTAACAATGAAGAAATAGTCAAAGGTAAAGAGTTAAATGGTCATGCCGTCAGGTTTAAAAAGAAGAAGGAGAAAACCAACCATATAGCTATGAGTTAACACCTTGTCATGAATACTCTTGGTTACTCAATGAGGTCATTATTTCAAATAGCTACTAGTACCACTCTTTAACTTCAATCTTTTAATTGGGTTGAAGACATCAACGTGAATTTATTCAATGCTTACTTATTTACAATCTTTTCTTTTCTCTTTTTTTAAAGATAATGAATGTGCTTAAAAAGAATTCACTTCTAACTCAATTGTGTGTATAAATTATATAAAAAGTATCATAGTATAAATCAAGTATCAATTCTCAAAATTAGTGACGTATGTTATAATTAGCTTAATCATCAAAGCTCATAACTTCTTGTTTAAACAAATTAAATCATAATAACAACAAAACTTATAGTTAGTTATCTCGATTAATATTCTTAAGATTTTTAGGAATTACTCCTTATTAAGTTAATTATAATAAAATTGATAAGCATAATAGTTAAATCCCTCCCTCACATTTAAGTTATACATTATCCTTAGTGTATATAATGTGATAAGGAAGTAAGGATAACTAGTACTTCTCCAGTAATAAAAATCATCAACCTTGTTTAATACCGTCAATTCCATAATAGGGTGGTTAAATCTAGTCTTTACTATAGTGCGTAAAAGTGATGTTGCCTTTATAACCTAGATAACTCCATTAAGTGCCATTACGAGCTAAATAATCAAGATCTAATTGTAAAAAATCATTAAAATAAACTTAAAACCATAAGTTTAAAACTATTAAATAAACTAAAAATTTTATTAAAGATCCTAAAATCTACCAAATTAAAAAATAGGTATTGGGTTGCCTCTTAATAAACACTTCTTTATGAGTCTTTTGGTTGGATTTTTTACTCAAGCCTTTCACCCATCTTAAATATATAATTAAAGGCTTGCTTCCATTATAATTAGGACATCCACCTTCCCTTCTCATCTCGATTCACATAGTAAAAAGATTCATATCACTTAGCAAGAAAAATTATCATCTTTATCTTGGTATGTTTCATGACTTTGGATACTTCAAAAGTTACTTCGTTATTCCTTATCCCTAAGATTAACTTTTCATCATACACATCTATAATAGCTTAGTAGTAACGAGGAAAAGGTCATCCTAAGATCAAGAAACCTCGATATCATCCTTCATATCTAAACCAAACAATCTACAACGTATATACACTATTCAAACTTTACCAAAAAGTCTTCTATAATGTCCATATGATATTTGATTGATCTATCTACAAATTGAATGATTATATTTAGTTAGTTTAGGTTCACTTAATCCCAATTTCTTAAACATAGCATATATCATTAAATTAATTCTAGCTCCTAAGTCTATTAATGCCCCTTGAATGATAAGCTACAATATTACAAGGAATAGTTGAACTACTTGAATCTTTGATCTTTAAGGTAGATTGTTTTGCAAGATGGAGGACACTCTTCACTTAAATTATCAATGAACAATTCTTAGAGCCTCTTCTTACTAGAAATGAGATCCTTTAAATGCTTGGTATAGTTTAACATCGGCAAAATAGGTTTAATAAAAGGCATGTTAACATGTAATTGCTTCAAAAATTCTAAAAACTTATTAAATTTATCATTTTTTTCCTAGCTATTTCATGGTCACTCAAGTATGGAATTCTAATTTATACTTTTTAACTACTTCCTTCTTAAGCTTTTTATTATTTTCTTTTCCTTTCTCCTCTTTTTTTTACTCATCCTTCTTTTTTTATATACAATAACCTTTTCCTCCTTTTTCTGTCTCTATTTCTTTAACTTTTAACTCCCTTCCACTCCTTAATGTTGTTGCTTTCATTTGCTCCCTCAAATTTGACTCAGTTTTACTATGAAAAGTACTTGGTTGCATTTTAGAGATAAGATTAGCATGCTATCTAATTTGAATTACTGTATTATGCGTGGAGGCTCATTGATTTTGAAGAAACTCTTCGTTTCTTAGAAGCCAGTCTTAATTGCAATAATAGATCTTATCTTCTTCTTATTATTATTGAAGGAATTTGAGCAGAGCTTGATTATTCCATGCAAAGTTGGGATAGTTTCTCCACCCTTAATTATAAGTGATACTATAAAAAATATTTTGAGTCTAGTTTCCTATAAAATTATCTTATAAAGTCAATTGTCATATATTGCAAGGTGCTTGTTATTCATGATTAGGGTGTTCCTTACCATAAATATCATGATATAACATTAGTACTGATTGAGCTGCCAAATACCTAGGCATAAGTCTTGTGTTTCAAACTCCTAATTCTGTAATAATTGATAATGTAACACATTTTCCTTCTTATCCTATCATTGTACTTATTAGTTGCAACATCAAATATCTACATCCTGAAATTCAGCTAATAAACATTAGATTAACAAGGAGGACTCTAAGATTAAATAAATACAAAAGGAAATAAAAATCATAATTTAATAACAATATATAAAGCAAAAAGAACAAAATGGCTAGATTAATAAAAATAAAGCTTTCCTAATATTTTAGTTCCTAATAATGATGCCAAAACTTGATTTTTGGTTTTATATTTCTCAAAACACAATAATATTAAAGAGATCACTAAGGCAAATATACTTATTATTTTCTATAATATGGTTTTAGTAAATTCAAATGTCAATCCCATAAAGACTGTAACTACTAGTACTATCTTTTTATTATTTAACCTTATAAAACAAAATATTGATTGAAGGAAAAGATTAAGTAAAATAAAATAACAAATGAGAAGTAACTATTAAGGCAATAAGTAAGAATGAAACAACTAGTTGAATATGAAGATCTAGATGTAGAATCCCCTCACGAACTCTCCTATACTTGAATTTATCTTGATTTAATAATCAACTATAGTTTCTTGGATTGGTAAAAATTTTAATCTATAGCTATATTCTATCTTAAGAAATATAATCCATATCTTTAAATTAATTTATTGAAATCTCTTTCTAATCAAAACTTGTAAGAACATATTAACTTACTTTATAAAATCCTATGACTTTTTTTCACCCTAACTTAGAAGAATCATATGGTTCTCTCTTTAGTATTCTATTCAACTCTCTGTATTCATGCATTGATATATTCATAGGCTCTTATTCAACTCTCATTATTTATGCCTTGATCTATTCATAGTGTAGTACCCCACTCCCACAAGACCCGAACACGACATCGATGGGTGATGTCCGAGCTCCTGTCCTGTGAGGGTAGTGTGCTAGAGCACTCAATCACTCAAAAATCAGTATAAAATTTTCTTTTGTTTATGAAACCACAAACATATTATGTGGAAATCAATCATCACATAGGGCCCACTTTCATTCATAAACATTTTCAATCACATAATACAGTCATCAGAAATTTCAATAGCCATTTGGGCCATTTCACAAATACAAAACACTTTGGTCATTTTGAAATACAAATTTATATAAAAAGTTACAGAATAAGCCATTTAATACAAAATGAAGAAATGCAATGCAGACACGAACTGATCCCGACCTCTATCATTCACTTGTATGCTATAGGTATATTCCCATTGGCCTAAAGGGGTATTATTATGATGTTGAAAAATAATTGCAAATTTTGGGTAAGTTTTGCGAACTCAATGAGTGATCATCGTCAATGACTCACCCAGCCACATAACACATACATCACATTATTACACATTTCACATCCAATACACTTAATCATTCATATTATGCATATGCAATGTGCATGAGACTCACTTTCCATTTGTTAATTTGTTGTGATCATGTACCTAAACTATCCCGTATCTATTAGATACTGGGCTCATTACTAATTGTACCTTATTCGCTTAGGGGATACAGGGCTCATTATAGTGAGCCTTAGGCTCTTAACCATTTTTGAGCTCAAGGCTCATTTTCACTTTTTGAGCTTTAAGCTCTTTTTCACTTTCGGTGGCTACTCCGGTCACAATTGCCATTATATTTCATACATTCATAAGATGGAATGCATTCCTCACATTTGCATAAAAACTCATTCAATCACTTTCACTTATCATCAGACCTTAGTCTGACAATCAATATTAAAGTTGAGAATCATTTCACTTACATGCAAATGCATTTTCAGAACACATTTAACAATCAAATTGCATACACTTAGTTCATCCCATTCAAATTCAATAAGCACTTCAATATTTCATTTATACAACATGATTGAGACCAAGTTTATTATATAAATTGGAAACATTTTCATGAGTTTTACTGTACTTTTTGACTCCTATTTCTAGATTTTATGCTTAAATTGACTCTTGAGTGTGTACATTTATTTTATGCAGTTTGAGAGTAAAAATTGTGACAAATCAATATTAAATGCACTAATTAATTTTCTGAGAACAATTGATACTGCAAACTACCCTTGTTCATTGTAGGAGACTCAAGGAGAAGGGACTCAAGAAGACGAAGGTGTAGAGTCAAAGAAGGTTGAACTGAAGTCAACAAGAGAACAGGTGCAACATGAAGTTTTCCGTGGCGAAAGGGATATGTCATCGTGGAGAAATACGAAGGAATCCAGGCTAAACTTTCAGGAAAAGGTCTCCGTAGTGAAAATTAATTCTTTCACCGCGACGAAGGAACCAACAATGAAGCTTAGGAAAAGTTTGCCGTGACGAACCTTCGAAAATCTGGACCAATTTTGAAAAAATCACCCACTGTGCAACCTGACCCAGCATCCTTCGTTTAAAAACCTACCAAATTAGGTTACGGCAGATAGAGACACAAGAC
>JANSVA010035405.1:0-13965 GCA_025504915.1 Erythroxylum reticulatum | reverse complement strand
TTACACCCTTAGCTTAAAATTGACCCACCTAGTTATTTTCCTTTTGCAAACACGTTTGAGCCTTTAACCTTGTTTTTTAATTAATCACCTCACATTAAAACCAAAAACCCTATTAGCCTTTCCCCTTCACAAGTTGAATGAAGCATTGAGTAATTTGGAACTTTTATGTTATATTGTGTTCTGAGACATTTTTATAGGTACTTCTACTCATGTGTTGTTATTTTCTCTTATTTTTATTGTTTTCTCTTATTCTTAGCGTATTCGGAAAAAAATTGAAGAAAGAAAAAGAAAAAAAGAAAAGAAAAGAAAAGGGAAAAAAGAAAAAAATCAGAAAAAGAAGAAAAAGAAAAAGAATAGTGGTACTAGTTTGTAATGAGTAGTTGTAGTCCTTTTCATTCATGTTTATCTCAGAATTTTAATTTGCGTGTCTCTTTTACTTGATGCTTTGTGAATGCTTGTGATGAACCTTTTGCCATTTTTACCTCACCCATGAACCTAGCCCCATTACAACATTGAATAAAGTCCTTATGATCTATTAGCCCATGTGATCTAAATGAATGATAATTGGTGAAATTGCAAGCCTATGGTAGTGCAACATGTTAGAGTAAGATTTGAGCAAAACACTTTGCCCTCAAACACTTGAGTGTAAGAGCGAAACCCATGAGAAGAATTCATTTTGATTTAATGTTTGCTTTTAAACAAAGATGTCTTATTTTGACTGCATTTATTTGCATTGGTGAAAAGCAATTATGATATGTGTTGCAACTTAAGTCTCTTTGGCCCAAGTTAATGGATTGTGTGCACTTGATCTTGTGAAGGATGAATTGACTGAGTGTAGTGGTTTGACATATTTGCTCGAGGGCGAGCAAAGGTTTGGTGTGGGGGAATTTGTTAAGTCATCAATTTGCACTTATTTTGTACTTACTTATCTTTAATGTGTTGAAATAATTATCCAAAATTAATGGAACTATCTTATAATTGTTTACAAATGATTTTCAACACCTTAGAGACAAAATTGAATCAAAAAAATGCAAAAGAATGAAGAAAATCAGAAATTCCAAGTTTTCCAGCAATTCTGTGACTAAGCGTGGGCACGCCTAAGGATGGAATAAATCTGCACAGTAATTTTCAAAAGTCAAATTTGAGATTCTCACAATCTTTCAAGATTATAGTGCCATCTTTCAAGGGGATTGACCACCCGAAATTGGGGGATACATTATCTGAAGAGAATCAAGGAAAGGTAAGGGGAAAAATAAGCATAAAAGAGAGAGGATGGTGGTTCACGCAAGTTAAGTCTAGGTTTAGGATAGGTTTTCGTTTCTGTTGTTTTCTTTGCAGTCTTTTTACGTTTTCTGCACTTTCTTCATTAGTATTTTCGTGTTTTTCAGTAAAGAACCAGGGATGGAGACTTTATGCTTTGTTATTTCTTTTATTTTCGATTCTAGTATGAGTAGCTAAACTTTTAGTCTTGGTTAAGGGGATCCGTGTTATCCGCTAGTATGGTGAGATATTTGAATGAAATTTATGTTGTTAATAAGCATTGAATATCTTCCAATATACTCTTTTTAATTGAATTCATTGGTTTCTAGAGCGCAACTAGGGAATAATGTATTTAACATCTAGATGAACGAAATATGACGTTCAGTTTCGCTAATCGTAAGTAGCAATTAGGATTGTCTTCTTTATGTTAGAGCCGGAAAATTCTAAGGAGATATTCGCTTGATTGATTGCATGTCGTACATGCTCATTGGTTCTTAGTTCGTAAAGCTATTATTCAATTAAACCTATGATCGTATCTAGTTTGTTGTTTGATAAGAATACTAGGATACATGTTTCTAGTCATTACTCTTAAGAGAAAATATTCCCAATGAATGTTTGTTAATGATTGCAATTTTATGTCGAAAATCCATTTTAGCACGATAACATCGGTGACCCGAAACTAAGGTTTGTCTCTTAATTTTTAGATTCAATTATTTCTTTTTATTTATGATTTTTCTTACACTTTTTCTTATATTTTCGTGAATCAACCCCCCCTCTATTTCGTTACTTTGTTTTAGTTTTAAACTTACTAATCTTTACCATTAAAAATTCCTCGTAGGAACGATATCCAGTTACCACTACTACATTAAATTGTATTAATGGAAGTGATTTCTTTTGAATTTGGATGCAGGTGACAGTAGTACCACCAAGTTGTGTTTCCTTTTCCTACTTATTTACAGATACAAGAAGAAGAAGAACAGGAAGAGCCGCAAAAAGTGCAGTTTTTAGGAGTGCTGTGTGCGAGCGAGGTGAAGACCAAAGGTGGCGAGTAGGATGTTGAGTTTCCACAACCATTGGCATTACTCTTACAGAGACCATCCTGGTGTGAGAAGGGCGATGCTCGAAAAGATGAGTGGACATTAGAGTATGATGATGAAACGATGAAGTTCCACTCCTCAGAAGCCTCGAGGCATCGTGTTGAGAAGGAGCCGACTTTGAGAGAAGGTGCTCCAGGCTGCTCACGAAGTTTGAGCATGCTTTATGCTAGACTCAAGCATCCATTTGATAATGGATGATGTACATTTGCTAAGGGTCAAGCTTATGACCTTTGATAAGCGCTTAATGGGAGGCACCCCATTCGTATCCCTTTCTTTTATGTATTTTTTTTATCAATTTTCTTTTATTTTGATTTTTAGGTTTAATTCAGTTTAGTTAGGAATTTAATTTAATATTTTCAATTCTGCAACTCTAATTTTTGTCTTTTAATTTAAAAAACGAAAATTTTCATGCTTTCCACCACCATCTTTCTTTTCCCACTTCTTCTTTCATTAAGCTTTTCTCTCGTTATTGTCAACTGCAGCTGCCTCACATCAATACTCAACTCTTGGGCATTAAATCATAGTTACCATCCATTAAACAATTTATATCCTAGTCTTCATCGACAACCCACCCACCAAACCTAACTTGCGATTCCATTAATTGCGTTGTTGTCTTGTGTCATTGTAGGTTTGTTTCACAACTTCAACACAATGCCAAGGAAATAGAGCGACTCCCACAGGTTAGCCACTCCAATATGTTTTGCTGCAGACTTCACTCTTCCACCACAACCCACATCAACCACTAAACAACCTCCTGCGATAACACACGCGCAAACAGCAACATATGCACCACCTTAATTTCAGCACTTCCATAATAGAGAAGCTTTCTTTAACCTTTTATTTTATATTTATGCTTCTTTAACATTGAGTACAATGTTGGTTTAGGTGTGGGGGAAAAACATTGGAGCTTTGGTGTGTGAATATTTTTGGTTTTTGTGTGGTTTTTATTAATTTTTGCATGTGGTTATGCATCTTAAGCTATGAAGCTTTGTCATAATAGTTTGGATGAGATTGAGCATATGCATGAAATTAAATTAGAAGATGAATCATGTTGATTGATTGCAATAACTGATCTCATAGATTTAGTCAAAATTTTGACATTTAAGTGATGAGATAATATGTGGAATTGCAGTGAATTCTTAAGTTGAACCTGTGAGCAAAATTTGAGCCTAAGTGACATCATCTTTTTGTCATGCTATTTCTTTGAATTGTGTGATGCTCCTCTATTCATATTGCCTTCATAACTTGCACGGAATCGGTTTGAATTTGTTTGATTACATGAGATATAGAAATAATTAAGGCCTTCCTTGTTTTTAAACCCTTTAGCTTAAAAAGGACCCACCTAGTTATTTTCCTTTTGCAAACATTTTTTAGCCTTTATCCTTGTTTTTTTCAATCAATCACCTTATTTGAAAACCCAAAAAAACCCCATTAGCCTTACCCTATCACAAGTTGAATGAAGCATTGAGTAATTTGGGACTTTTGTTCTATATTGTGTTATGAGATATTTTTATAGGTATTTCTACTCATGAGTTTATTATTTTGTTTTTATTATTTTCCCTTATTCTTAGCATGATTCGAAAGAAAAAAAGAAAGAAAGAAAAAAGAAAGAAAGAAGAAAGAAAAGACAAAAAAGAAGAAGAAAAGAACAAAAAAGAAAAAGAAAAAGAATAAAGCATAGTAGCATTAGTTAGTAAGGAGTAGTTATAGTTCCTTGTATTCATGTATTATCTCATAATTTGAATTTGAGTGTCCCTTTTACTTGGTACTTTGTGAATGCTTGTGATTAACCCTTTGTCATTTTTACCTTACCTTTGAACCTAGCCCCATTACAACCCATAATAAAGTCCTTATGATCTATGAGCTCATGTAATCCGAATGAATGATAACTGGTAAATTTACAAGCCTACAGTAGTGCAATTTGTTAGAGAGAGATTTGAATGAAACACATTGACCCTAAACATTTGAGCATAAGAGAGAAATCTGTGAGAAGAATTCACTTTGATTTCATATTTGCTTTTGAACAAAGATATTTTATTTTGACTTTGTTTATTTATATCGGTGAAAAGTGATTATGATATGTGTTGCAACCTAAGTCTTACTGGCCCATGTTAATGGATTGTGTGCACTTAATCTTATGAAGGATGAATTGATAAAGTGTAGTGGTTTGGCATGTTTGCTTAAGGGCGAGCAAAGGTTTGGTGTGGGGGAATTTGTTAAGTCATCAATTTGCGCTTATTTTGTACTTAATTTTCTTTAATATGTTGAAATTATTATTTAAAATTAATGGAATCATCTTATAATTGTTTATAGATGATTTTCAACATCTTAGAGATAAAATTGAAGCAAAAAGATGAAAAAGAAACGAAGAAAATCCGAAATTACAAGTCTGGCAGCAATTCAATCACTAAGCGTGGGCACATGCAAGGATGAAAAAGAAAAATATGCAGATCTAATATCAAATTTAAATATGATTCTTTTGAGATTTTTGTAATATTTTAAGATAAGATTGAGGGAGATTCACAATCTAAATATGGGGGAAACGTGATCTGCAAGATAGGATGAAAAAGGAAGGGATCGGGAGGTATTAAAAGTAAAAAATGTTACTGTTCACGTTATCCCCTTAGAGAGTTAGAATAGTTAGGTTTCTGCAATTTTTCTGGTGGAGTCTTTTACATTTTCTGCACTTCTTCCTTCAGTATTTTCGTATTCTTTAGTAAAGGACTAGGGATGGAGACTATATGCTTTGTTATTTCTTTTGTTTTCAAGTCTAATTTGAGTAGCTAAACTTATTGTCATGGTTGAGGGAATCCATGTTATCTGTTATTATGTGTGAGATGTTTCAATAGAGTTTATTTCATTGATGAATTTTGAATATCTTCTGGTTTACTTTTTCTAATTGAATTGATTGATTTCTAGGTGCGCAACTAGGGATTGATTCGTTCAATAGCTAGATTGATGAAATATAACGTTCAGTTTCGTTAATCGCAAGTAGCAATTAGGATTAGCTTCTTTACGTTAGAGTTGGAAATTCTAAGAAGATATTTGTCTTGATTAATTACATGTCGTACATGAATTATCTTGTTTATTGATTTCTTAGTTCTTAAAGCTATTATTCAATTTAACCTACGATCGTATCTAGGTCGTTGTTTAATAAGAATGCTAGGATACATGTTTCTAGTCATTACGTTTAAGAGAAAATATCCCCAATGAATGTTTGTTAATGATTGGAATTTTATATCGAGGATCCATTTTAGCGTGATAATATCGGTGACCCGAAAACCAAGGTGTTTTCCATTAATTTTTCAGATTCAATTATTTATTTCGATTTGCGATTTTTCTTATATTTTACTTAAATTGTCATGAATCAAACCTCCGCCCATTTCGTTACTTTGTTTTAGTTTTAAACTCGCTAATCTTTACCGTTAAAAATTCCTCGTTGGAACGATATCCACTTAGCACTACTACATTAAATTGTATTAACGGAAGTGATTTCTTTTTAATTTGGTTGCAGGTGACAGTAATACCAGAAAGTATTATGCTAGGTGAGGACCTCGCAGACGTAGGCAAGGTGTATCGAACTACGTTACCAAAATTTGGTGTTGATTTGCTTAATTTCATATTTATATTATGCTTTTGTTTGGTAGAAAAAAATTAACAGTTATTGATGCAATTACTTTATATCTAGTAACCGACATATACAATTACAAGTAATTGCGGCCAAATCGAAGAGTTTGGGAAACTACCACCCCTTTAGTTTTTTTTTTTCAATTGGTATAAGAGCAACGTCATCGATTCAAAAATTGGTACATCAAGTTGGTGCAGATCTGGGTTTTGCAATTATGGCCATAAGAGAAGAAGCATTAATTATCAGGCCATCGCTGTTGGACAGTTCCAATTATCCTGCATGAAAATCACAGATAAGAGTTTTTATTCAGACACAGGGAACAAAAGTATGGAACTCGGTGCTACATGGTTGGACACATTTGATGATTACTGATGATAAGGGAGAGACGGTTCTAAAAGATCCATCTGAATGGACAAGAGCCAAAGAAGAAAGAGCACTTGGAAACTCATAAGCATTGCATGCAATTTTCAGTGCTGTTGATGAAGGATGCTTCTCAATGATATCAGCCTGTGAATCGGCTAAAGAAGCGTGGGATATTTTGCAGACTATTCATGAAGGGTCTGAATATATGATAGCGATAAAACTTCGAATGTTAGCTGTGAGATTTGAAGAATTGAAGTTAGATGAAAATGAGACTATCGGGGATTTTCTTGAAAGATTGTGTGTTGTAGCAAACCAAGCTCATCAACTTGGAAAGAAATGCTCTAACCTGAAACTGGTCAAAAAGACACTAAGATCACTACCTCCGAGGTTCATTCGGAAAATTACAGTAATCGAGGAAGCTCATGACTTCAATGATTTGTCGTTTGATAAGGCCAAAACTGGAAAAGGTATGAATGATGTAGAAGATGAATCCGACAAGAATGAGGATATGGTGCTATTAATAAGAGAGTTTAGTAAGTAGCTGAAGAGTGTGAAAAAGGACAGACACAAGTGTAGGCAAAACGGTAGGAGCTCATTAAACAACAAGTTCAAACAATAAGCCAAAACTCAAAAGGGTGAAAGAAAAGTGAAGAAAATTTAATGTTATGAGTGTCAAGGCTTTGGACATGTGTAAGCAGAATGTGCAACGCCTTAAATAAGAGAAAAGGGAAGTCCTATACAAGCACTTGGAGTGAGAATGAATTTGGAAGTAAATATGGTAGTAAAGAAGAAGCTGTGAATAGTGTTGCATTAGTTACTTTGTACAACAAAAGTCCAGTTACTTGTTTAACAGTAATTAAGAAGGAAGTAACTGAAGACGAAAAAGTGACTAAATCAGAAAATTTTGGGAAAAACATAGATGATTAAGCTCAAGGCTCGATCTCAGATTATGACAGTGATGAAAGTGGTTCAAGTGATAAAAAAGAGAACATTTATGAGGCTTACAAATTAATGTACGAAAAATGGGTGAAAACATGTAGGAAGAATGAAAGGTTGAAGGAAGAAAACTTCTCTATGAAGAATACCATTCAAGATTTGAAGAAGAAATTGATGTCAACTTTAGATGAGCTTGGTGAAGCTAGAATGAAACTGGTAAGTACCGAAAAGGGATTGAAGATGTTGAATGGAGGTACAAAAAAGTTAGAAATTTTAATGAAAATCGGTAAGGTTAAAGGAGATCTTTAAGGCATTGGCTACAAAAGTGACTGTTCCAAGGTGAATGATTAGAAAGATGACATATCCAAATCTGTCCAAGAAGAAACTTCGAGGAAGAATTGAAGGTTTGTACCAACATGTCATTTTTGTAAATTTATCGGGCATATAAGGCCGAGATGCTACAAAATGTTACAAATGATGTTTCAAAGGGTTTAAAACTGAAAATTGGTAGCAACTCATGGTACCGAAGCACAATTGGATTAGAAAGGGTCAATTACAGGCACAAAGATATTGTGAAGGAAAAACAAGAAATTGTCTGGATTCACAATTTGTTACTGCTTGTGAATAAATTATTCAAACAAAGGATAAATTAGTTAATTCAAAAGAAGAAACCGATGACAAAGATAATATGACAAAGAACAAGGCCAGGTTTGAATTTCTTCTAAGGGCACAGGGACTACGTACTTTACATTTTTGAAGTTTTTTGTATTGTTTTTTAAATGAAACGTCAAAATAAAAAAAAGATTTGTCTTTTTTAATTCTTTAGTTTTTATGTTGCCATTGTCGTCTCATCTTTTTAATAGTTTACATTGTGACTTCTATTTGCCTCCACCGAAGACTCTTCAGCTCTCTCATCAGTGTGGGTCTCTCTCTCACTACACTGGCAACACTCATTTTTATTTGCTTAACTTTATGAATTTGATCAGTCTTATGAAGATGAAATTGAAGTAAGTGTTATGTTGGCATGTGTATTGACTAGTGGTAAATTTTCATCTTGGCTTGCTTAGAATTTTTTTGCTGCATTTTTTGTTGATTCTTATGATTATGCATTTTGATACTGTTTTGTTCCAGGGGGAGACATAAAATTGTTTTTGGTGACTGTTCCATTCAAGGGAAAATTGACTATTTGTCATACTTTTTGACATCTTTTTGTCCCAAGGGGAAATTAGATTTATGCATTTGATGGTTATATGTCCAATTATCTCCTTTAGGGGAGTTTTGTGTGACAAACAATGCCAAAAAGAGGGAGATTGTTAAGATATATTGTATATATCTTATTATTTGATTTTGGCATTTTTCAATAATTGGACATCTAAAATAATGTTGATGAGTTTAAAATTCAAATCCAAGTTAATTGAATTTAATTAGGTAATAACAACTGGCTTGTGGTGTGACTAAATAACAATTCTTGTTCAACTTGAATTTTTGGGGTAATGTTTTAAGTGTGATAGAACTCTATCTTGAGTTGCAGGGAGTACAAATCACGTCTATATGTGTGTAGAAGTGGATGGCGTGAAATCTAGAGTGTGTGCAAGTGTGAAGACTCATTGGTGGGGTGGGGAACAAATGAAGGATTGATTTTGAGTGAATTACATAGCACACATTTGTGGAAGCAGTGCAAAATGAGAAAATGGAAGAGGGTGTATGTGTGTGTCTCCAGCTGCGTTATTATCTTTTGGGTGTTAGTTTAGGACTCTAACATTTTTCCTATCTTTGGTTAGCTACATGATTGATGGGAGTTTTGACTGGGAGCTTTCAACTTTGAGATTTTTAAGTTGAATGGGTCCTAATTGATTCACGTAACACATGTTGACGGTTGTCTCTTCTTGGACTGCATTGGTGTTGATTTTACATTGTTAATTAATCCATCTTGTTGTTGCATTTTTTGTTGATTGGGTGGCGTAAGTGGGCTAAATAATTGTTGATGGCCAGCTGCATTCTTTCCTATTGTTGAACGACAATTGAGGGTGGTCTTAGCTCTATTGGATTAACGTTTCTGTGATGAAACATTTGTTGATTTGAGACGTTTTGTGGTTGCTGTGCGTGGGAGGTTTTAGTGACTATATCAAAGATTCATAGTAGCGTTCTTGGTAGACAACTTCTCGTTATTTGGTTGATGAAGCGACATAATTAGGGAAGTTGTTTTTTTATCTCAAGTGTTGTCTTTGTTTATGTTGAGTTGTTAGTTTAATCACTTGAGTGGTTTATTTATTGTTGTTGTTTTATAAGATTATTGAGAAAAATTATCTGTTGAGGTTAGTATGAGGTGGTCGTACTATTAGGTGTGAAATTACTTTCACGGGTAGTGAGGACAAGGGATAGTGTCAAGGGTTGAGTTTTGTCGGCTCAGTAAAGCCTTGTGTAAAAACTATTATCGTTAGTGAAAGTATTAAGCTGGGTGAGACCCCCACAGATGTGGGTAAGGTGTGTCGAACTGTATTACCAAATTTCAATTCTGATCTGTTTAATTTCGTATTTATTTTTCTATTTTCGATTGATACAGAGAAATTAACAGTTGTTGATACAGTTACTTTATATCTAGTAACCAACAAATACAATTACAAGTAATTGTGGTACAACCTTACAAATAACTGTGGTTAAATTGAAGAGTTTGGAAAACTACCACCTTTTGATTTTCTTTCAATGTCAAATATAGGCCTTGTGGTTAATACGTTTCTTGGCGGTGCCCTTATTGGATCTTTATTCAGTGGTTGGATAGCTGATGGGATAGGACAACGTAGAGCATACCCATTTGTGCTTTACATATGATTCTTGGTGCTTCTATGAGGTACTGTGAAGTAAACCATTCTGGAATGATGAATTCTAGGAATGTGCTTCTTTTATTGCATTTCTTGGAACATTAAGTTTGTAACTCTAGTATAGGTTATTGATTTCTACTATATTCCTGCAAGTACAAGTTGTTAGGATTATGGTAACATACATAGTACTGAAAGCGAGGACCTTTCACCTTATGGTCAAAAACTTTTTGTTTTCTAGTTAGGATGTCCTGAAAATTCAATCAGAAACCTTAGAAATGGCTTTTTTTCGACTTTGTCCTCTTGTTCTTGGGTGAGGTTGGAAATGATTCATAATATGTTGGTAGATCTTCAAATTGGATCAAAATGTATATACAGGATTTACTTGTTCAAACACCACACAATGGTTATTAGTCTCTTATTGTTTTCGACCATATTGTCATATTAACTTTTTACATTATCTATCTTAATGATCATTGATCATTACTGCATAAAGAATAGTCCTCCTCATGCAACTTATAGTTTTACCATGTTCTTTAACTGATTCCTCATATATATATGAATCAGTGATGTCCATTTCAGTGCATCAACGAAGACTGGTATGCTTTTGGGAAGATTGTTGGATAGAATTGAATGGGCATTGGCCCCCCACTTGCAACTATTTATGTGACTGAGGTATGCTAATTGTTACCCACAGTGGAATATGTGATGTATTGTCACTTGTGCATCAGAAAAATGTTTCATTTAATTCTATCAGGCATAATCATCACAAACAGGTATCACCGCCCTTTGGAAGGGATACATATGGAAGTTTCATCTAGATTGCAACATGTCTAGGACTTATGGGGGCTCTATTTATAGGAATTCCTATGAGACAAATTGCAGGCTGGTAAGGAATGTACAAATAGAACTATACCATGTATTCTTGGTCTTTCTTGTTCTTTACTCTCTCTCCCTATTTCTTGTCTCTAGAGGTACCTTTTCAATAATAATCAATTATTCTCATGTTAACTGCATGGTAAGATCCATTGAAGTCAAGTTAAATTGGTGGCGATAAAGCAATTGTTAGTAAATATATAAAACCAATTAAGTTGGCCTCTTAAGCTATTGTGGTGAAACGGTCACTTAACATGATATCAGAGCCTTTGTGACTAAATAGTCGTTAGTTCAAATCCTACCACTCACCTATTATTCAGCACAAGGTAGAGTGAGTTTGTGTAAGTTTCAAGCTCAAAGGGCTTTCACTTGAAGGGATGTGTTAGTGAACCAATTAAGTTGGCGTCACACAACAGCTTAAGCTATTGTAGTGAAACAGTCACTTAACAGCAATATCTTAGAGTCTTATAACGATTTGTAGCATCTAACTTCCCTTATTTTTTTAATCTACAAGAAAGTACATTGAATTTTAAAGTTTGCTAATAAAGCTCTACTATGATTATTGATTAGATGAGCTAACTTCACAGGCAATTTATGGGCAATTTTAAAACCTCCTTTTTATTGCTGACTTACATCTTAAACAACTTTTTTACTCTTTAGTCTTTTTGATTTTCAAAAAGTCATAACAAAGTGATTCTCTGTTGAGTTGTTTCTGACTATTGTTCCTTAGTTTTTACAGTTCTCTGTATGTTTTTCTTGGATATTGCTTATTTATCTTAATCTTCCTATTCTAATTCATCTTGAATCAACCCAGTTTTCCTTTTCATGCAGGAATCTTGCCAATAATCAATTCAATGGAGGAATTCCCTATTCCATTTCACAGATGACTTCTATGGAATACTTGTGGGTGATTTCTCATTCTTGGTTCTCTAATTCAGCTTCTTTCCATAGTTCAATATTAAGTTCATACTCTACATATTTTCCCTTCCATTTGGAGTATAGTACCTTGCTCACAGCCAGCTTCGGAATCACCTTAATGAAATGTTTGGATAACGATCCTCACTCTCCACACTTTGAGATCTTCTATACACTCTCGTCAACCAACAAAACTTTACCAAGCTATTTGGAAACACCTGAATTAAATTCAATTGCAGTATTAAATTCAATTTAGGTGTTTGGAAACACCAAAAAGGGGATGGGTTCAATTCATGCATGTAATTGAAACCCATCCCCTTTACAAATTGAATTCACTCCACCAAGCATTAGAATTGAATTCATGCAAGTAATTAACTTGTTGCCCTAACACCACATTGTCGAAGGAAGGTTGTATTTCTGCTGCGACCTCCATAGTATTAATTTGGCAAAGCTTCTTGTATCACACACACACTCAAAGCAGTGCTCCAATAAGGATATGGGAATTTCTCACCCATTTTTTCCTGATAAATAATATTTGTATATGATTAATAACCAGATTAATTTTCCTTTATTTTTATATTTGGAAATTGTAATTTTACTTTAATTATGAAATTATTATTGTAAATTTAGAGAAATATGAGATTTTTAAAAAAATAAAGAATAAATCATGAAATTCTTTGATCAAACTGTATCAATGTATGCACTATATCTTCTTCAATTTTATAATAATAATTAAAAAAATTTCATATTTTTTTAGTCAATGGTGAAAATGTTATATGAAATAATTGAATTCATTTTGATTGTGTTCCAAATAGTGTAAATGAATTCAATTATAATATTACTGGATTTGTTCCAAAAGGTATAAATTGATTTCAATTCAATCTTATTAATATAATTTATTTATTTTTTGGAATATTTTGTAGTAGAAAGCTATTACTTGACTGGTGGATTTCCTACGCTCCTCTCCATTTGGTTTACTGGTTTTAGTATTTATTATTGTCTCGTGTTTGTTGGTCTTTAATGTGGTTTTCAGGTGTTGAACAATTTTGACATTCCTGATCCTTGACAGAGTATTTCCTATAGAGTGCCAACAGATGTAAGTTACAATAACTCCATTTTATTACAGGGTGTACTTTTTAGCAGTTGGGTATACCATTTGTTTGTTCATTTTTGGTGCTCCGTTATGGAGGTGAAAGAATTTGGTTGCACAAATTCAGGGACTATAATTTTGTGTACACGGTTGGCAGTACTAGCATATTTTTCAACACAAAAACTGGAATAAACTTTATGGGTGCAAGATTACTCGGATAATAAGATTGATGAAGAGTTTTAACTACCACTTCATCGCAGATGGAGGTTGAAAGATCCGGTTATTGACATCATTATTAATGGTATTTTTGACATCACGTGCTTGAAATTGCAGATCAATGATTAAGAAAGCGTTAACTATACTTTGGGAAAGCATGGTAGTATAAGCAATTACAGGCTCGAGGTTGAGGACCAGATCATAAGCAAGGGGTTCTTTGCTTGTAATCAACGGGTAAATAGGTTAGGTAAAAGCATCATCTTTGTTATCCTATCATCCAGAAATTTTCCACTTGAACCCCGAATACATTGGTTTACTTGACCACATCTTGATTTATTAATCCTAAATCAAAGTTATCAATCGTCAAGATGATGTGCGTTCCCATGCTACCTGACAAGAAAATGAATAGATCCTCTTTTACACCGACTAAAGAGAGTAGGGCATTTAGACCACAAAATGCAATTTTTACCTCTCGACAAGTAATAAAAAATTGTAACCCAGTGCCAACTGAAGATACACGATCATAGAACATACACACAACTGGAAATCACATGATATTAACCTTGCGTCTACGCAAGAGAGAGCAAAATCATTGTATTGTTAAACTGGAAATCACATGATATTCCACCTTGCTATCTTGATGATCCAATTTGGAAATATTTGTGAAACACCAACTAAAAACCAAGGATTTTGATAGAATTAAATGAACAGATCATATATCATAGGATCGATTGTTTATGCTTGGAAAAAACAAAACATACATACTTG
>JANSVA010035385.1:0-13968 GCA_025504915.1 Erythroxylum reticulatum | reverse complement strand
CCCTTATCTTAGGCTATGTATCGGAATGACCTACGGGCATCCCGGTGCGTACCCTAGGGTAATGGGGTGTTACAATACAACTCATTAGAGTTTCACTAGTCACTTGGGCCCATTTCATTTACAAACATCACTGGCCACAATTTCTATTACACTTTACAATTTGCACGCATTCACAATATTTGCGGAAATATAATTCAAAAACTAAAATCAGTAAAGACATATGCAGATGTAAACTGATCCTGACCTTTAACTCATATCTGATTTCGGTGGCTATACTCCAATTAGCCTAACTGGATATCTCCTCTGAACCTGAAAAGTCATGTTGCAGTTTTGGTGAGTTTTGTGAACTCAGTGAGTTAACCATCCTTGATGGTTCACTCAAATCATATATCAAATCACATAATATTTTCACATAATTCTTCATTGATCATGTAGTATCACATAACACTTACTTCTCAAATCACATTCAAAGCAGTCAAACAGATCATTTTGCTCATTTAAAACATATATATCAATAATAAATGCAATGCACATGAGACCCCCTTTTATTTATTACTTTGTTATGACCAAGTGCATTTTTACAGCTCATATCCCTTGTGGGTACCAAGCTTATATCAGATAATGTCCCATATCCCTTAGTAGATACTGGATACAATAACAACTGAGCCAAAGGCTCTTATCACATTCTGAGCTTTAAGCTCTTTTCACTGGCGACTCCGGTCACAATTGCTTTTATCTTTCATGCATTCATGTAATGAAACGCATCACATATATTCGGTCAATCAAAAGTGCTCCATATTATACAGTCATATTCATTATCACTTCTCATTCATATTTGTCATCGGACCTTAGTCTGGCATTCAACATATACGTTGAGAATCACTTATTTCATTTATATGCATATTCACATTTTTCTTCAGAACTTGGTTCGGCATTCAATAATCAAGTTGAGTATCACTTGTTTTGTCAATTTCACATACCAGGAGCATTTCCAATATGATATTCATGCATCAAATGCCTCATACATTTATTGTCTGGAATCAACACATTCACATCAATCATATCAGTAGTAATTCAATGCAAAAATTTAAAATAGAACAACAATGAAAATGAGACCATCTAGGTCGACTCACAGTTTGCTCCAGAGAGCTGTTACCTCGAAGTCCTGACAATGTCTGGATATTGCCTCTTAATAAGCTCTTCTAAATCATGCAATACATACACATTTACACACATCATAACTTTGTACAATTATAAGTATTCATTTATGCACAAATGTGTATTTGAATTATGTACAATGTATGCTCAATGACAATCCTAGGTATTGTCTGAGTCGTTTGATGCATGTAAACATCATTAGAGGTATTACTTGTATGTGAATGAGATTGACTATCTAATTCTAACGTAAATGTTAAATGTCGGACTAAAAGTCCGATGATAAATGTGCATGAGAAAGAATGTGAATGCGACTGAACGAATATGATGATTGAATTTGTGAATGCATTTCATTTCTAATGCATCAAATATAAAGGCAGTTGTGACTAATATCGCTAGTTAAAAAGAGCTTAAAGCTCAAACACCTGTGGAAAGAGCCTAAGGCTCAACGTGTACAATGAGCCCTGTATCCCCAACTAATAAGAGACCGCAAGAAAGAGCCTGATATCCATAACGGATATGGGACAGTGAAAAAGGCACATGGTCACAATAACGTAACAAATGAATGTGTCTCATAAACATTGCTTTCACATATGAAATGAATAAATTGAATGGTTGCACTATTTTGAGAACTTTTCTTAAATGAATACGTCATAATTTATCGATGATTGTGTTTTACAAAATTGTAGCGAAATGATGAATTGTATAGATTTGTGTTTCAAATGTGACATTTGGGAACAAAGTGTTTCGTGATATTACTTGATGATAATCAAGTTGATGTGAGTTTTATGATAACCTGAATTGTTGTGTTGTATGACAAGAGTGAACCATCGAGGATGGTTACTCAACTGAGTTTGCAAAACTCACCAAAATTGCAACGTGACTTTTCAGGTTCAGAGGAGTTATCCAATTAGACTAATTGAAGTTCAGCCACTGCAAATAAATATAAGTTAGGAGCCGGGATCAGTTAGCACCTGCATATGTCTTCAATTAATTTGTATTAGGCATTGCTTTACGCAACTGTTGCATTATGTACACATGAATTCTGAAATGTAATGACTTTTCTAATTGACTATGTTTGTATTGAAATGGGACCAAATGAAATATGAGTTGCTTAAGATATTTCTAATGTGTGACAAGTTTGTATTGTGTTTTTTCGATAGTCTTAACATACCATCCCTGTAAAGTATATTCTCGAATATCATCGTTATATTCAAGAATATTCCCTATGAGAGTGGTGTGCTACAACAAACCTATTAGAAATCATACATACAGATATTTGTTGTCCAGATATGGACGCAAATAGTTCGAAATACTTTATCACTTTCATAGATGATTATTCACGATATATATATCTCTATTTACTTCATTCTAAGGACGAAGTTTTGGATGCCTTTAAAGTTTTTAAGGATGATGTAGAGAATCAATGTGAAAAACTAATTAAAATTGTGAGGTTAGATAGAGGTAGGGAGTGCTAGGGTAGATACATAGAGAATGGACAAAGACCTGGTTTATTTTTGAAGTTTCTTCAGGAACATAGGATTATTGCCCAGTACACCATGCCTGGTTCTCCAAATCATAATGATGTGATAGAAAGAAGAAACTAAACTTTAATGGACATGGTGAGTAGTATCAGGAGTAACATAAAACTTCCTCAATTCATGTGGACTGAAGCTCTAAAGACGACTGTGCATATATTAAACCAAGTTCTAACCAAGGCTGTCTCAAAGATACCTTTTGAGTTACTTAAGGGTTGAAAATCGAGTTTGAGGCATATACGTGTGTAGGGATGCCCGTCTAAAGTGAGAATTTACAACCCATAAGAGAAGAAGCTAGACCCAAGGACTATTAGTGGGTATTTAATTGGATACGCTGAAAGGTCTAAGGGGTATAGATTCTATTGCTCATCTCACAACACTAGGATTATGGAATCAAGAAATGCAAAATTTCTTTAAAATAACTCGATCAGTAGGAGTGGTTAATTTCAAGACATAGTTTTTGAAAAGGACTATTATGAAGCTCAACCCTCTAGTTCAAGTGATAGAATGATTGTCATTCACACCCCTCAAGTTAAAACGGGTGTTAGATAACCAGTTACTGAAGTTCCACAAGCTGTTGGTGCCAATCCATTAGATCAAGTTGTAAATGAGGAACAATAAGAAATTGTTGAGCAACCTGTTGAACAATAAGTTGAGCAACAAGTTCTTCGAGAGGATGATGATACAACATTGAGGAGATATACTAGAGTTAGTAGGTTACCAGTTCCTAGTCATTATATAGTGTATCTGCAAGAGTCAGACTATAACATTGGAGCCGAAAATGATCCTAAAACCATTTCACAGGCCATAAATTCTAAGGAACCGGACCTGTGGTACAATGTCGTGAAAGATGAGATGGATCTATGACATCTAACTAAGTATAGGATTTCGTTGAGTTGTCCAATGGTATGAAAGCCGTTGGATGTAAATAGGTATTTAAGACAAAGAAAGACTCCCGAGGCAACATTAAGAGACATAAAATAAGACTTGTTGTCAAAGGGTTCACTTAGAGGAAAGAAATCATTTATACAGAGACATTTTCTCCTATATCTAAGAAAGATTATCTATGTGTAATCACAACATTGGTAGCTTATTTTGATTTTAAGTTACATCAAATGGATGTAGAAATGATGTTCCTTAATAGTTAACTAGAGAAAGAGATTTACATGAAAAAACTTGAAGGATTTTCCTTGAGTGATAGTGAGCATTTAGTCTGCAAGCTTAATAAATCCTTATATAGATTGAAACAAGCCTCCCGATAGTAGTATTTAAATTTTCATGAGGTTGTTACTTTATTCGATTTTAAAAAGAACGTAATGGACCAATGTTTATACCAGTAGGTCAATGAGAGTAAGACTTGTTTTCTTATGTTATACGTGGGTGGTATTTTGCTTGCGACTAATGATAAAGGTTTGTTATATGAGGCGAAACAATTTCTCTTAAAAAAATTTTGATATGAAAGATATGAATAAGACTTCTTTTGTCATTGGCATTAAGATTCATATAGAAAAATCTCAAGGCATTTTGGGTTTGTCTTAAGAGACTTATATCAACAAAGTTTTAGAAATATTTTGAATGAAAGATTATGCACCAAATATAGCACCCATAATAAAAAGTAATATATTCAATTTGAATCCATGCTTAAAAAATAATTTTATATTACATACGTTTGAACTGGTGGAATACTTATATATGCTCAAGCTACAATCGAACCAGACTGGATCTTTTTTGACATTCCTATTTAAAACGAATATGAGAGTCCCGAAGTACTTGTCCTACGAACGAGACTTTGGTGTCACGTAACTTTATTTACAAAAGTTAGGTGATCAATTATTTATAAAAGCTGATGTAGGGTAGAGGGGCCCTTGCATAGACTTGAGGTTGCCAGAGCAGGATATACGGAAGACTTTTTGGAGCCAATCTTGATGATAAAAGTGATATCTTTTGTCTTTTTCTCTTTAGGGTCTGTCTTGTCTTCTTTTAAAGACAGTAACATGTTGTGTCGAGTTGAATTAGCTTAGATTTTTTAAAGATTTGGTCAATTATTTATAAATTTTAATTTATTTTTATAAATTTTGTAGTAAAAAATTAATTTATTTTCACAAATTTTGTGGTAAAAATTGATTAATTAATTGATTAATTAATCAATTAATTTTTAAATTAAAATTAATTAATTAATTTTATTTAATATTCTTTTCAATTAAATTTTGTATTTAAAAATTTTAATTTAATTTTATTTTTAATTAAATTTATGATGTTTTAATAGAAATTGAATCTTTTAAATTTTAAACTTCATATCTTACCACTTTAACTTTCATTTTAGTTTTTAAAATATTGTTAAAAATTGTCCAAAATTTTGAGTTGAAATGATTTTAGATTCTCCAAATTAAAAATTCTTTAAAGTTTGAGTCATAAATTGAAAATAATTTTTAAACATAAGTATAATCAAATTTAATGATATTCTTAAATTTTAAATTGTCTAATTTATTTTAATTAATTAATTATAAATAATTGTATTAAAAATTATTAAATTCTAATTTAATTCAAATTAAACTAATTCTGTTAATTCAAACTAAACTAAATTTAGTCTATTAATTTTAAGTTGAATTTAAACTAATATGTCATCTTACCCTTTTCTTTTTTCCCACTTCATGAAATATTATCCAATCCTGTAGCTCTTTGCTCTTTTTTTTTTTTTTCCTTTAGAAGCAATTCTCATTAAAACTATGTTTTTTAATTTTAGTGTTGCTTCTACTTCAACGTCCCTTGCTTGGCCGTTGCAGATAACAAATTATGGCCGCCAAAATGAAATAATTAAATTCCTATGATGTCAGTTAGTACCCAAGTTGTTGATCATGGATCATGCGACTCCATTATACTTTTTATGCCACTATAAATTACTTGTTATAACTTGAAACTTATTTAAGAGGATTCATGAACTAAGAACTATTTGCATTCCTAAAAAGTACGCAAATAATCCGTAATTATTTAAAAAGTACAGAAACTATTTTATTTTATTATATGTTCTTAATATAATAGACTTTGTTTTCAGGGAAAGAAGTAAAGTTGGGAAACAAAGAGTAAGTGAAAGATATTGAATGAATGACATTTATTTTAATTTCCACCTATTATTCAGTAAATTGGCTTCCAGACTGGGACAGATCAACACTTCTTTATCAAATATGGTGCAAATGGCGTTTCTTTTATAATACAGAAAATTCAATTAGGATATAATTTCACAAATTACAAATTAGCCGTAGCAGCTATAAGCTATTTGACCAATATGAAAACAAATACGAAATAACAAATCAATACTAGAAATCGATTATTTAAGCGCACATTATATAACAAAATTAAATAATGTTTCCATATTTAAGCGAAAGCTCGTCTTTATCGATGCCATTGATGTGTTTCTCAAATTTAAGATAAATTGGCAACTATTAGCAGTTAACACCTGGACCTGGCCCGCCAATCGATATTAAGAATTTTAATGGATCCAATTTGATTGATGCTTAGTCCATGGGGAAGTATCTAAAGAATTTGGCAGAAATTAATAATTTGCATTAGCAAAAAGTAATTAATATTAGAAATAATAAACACATGATTTTTTAAAATAACATTTTTACTTGACAATAACAACTATTGAATCTTATTCATTGCTAATTATATATTAGCACTTTTACATGAGATAACAATTATTGAATAAATGGAGTTAAATACTTCTTCAGAATCAATATCATTTGATATTTATCTTTATAATTAAAATATTCAAATTTTTATTGGGTCATTTTAAATATAACTTACAATAAAAAAAGATGCATATTAAATAAAAAAAGTAATTACGATTTAACAAATAAATTACAAAAACACATACAATATAAAACAATAGCCACGGGTACGGCGAAATGTTTAGCAATGTTGTCAACTGGAAAATTAAGTCGATAACATATAGATGAAAGAATATTAGTCCTCGAGAAGATAATATCTCCTTTGTTTTAGGACCACCCAAAATTCACAAGTACTTGTTCAAGTGGTTCACATCTGGAGTCGAGTGGCTTATACTTCAATATATATATGAGCCATATCTTTGCTCAAATTCTGAACATAAAATACCACGAAATAACTACAACCTAAACTGCTCTTTCTGGTTCACAAACTGTTCATTCGGAGTAATATATATCTCTATAGTCTATACTGTAACTTCAGCCACACAAAGAATGGCTGGCCCTAAAGCTGGAAACGTCTGGGAAGAAGAGAGATGGTCTCTTAAGGGAATGACTGCTCTTGTTACAGGAGGAACCAAAGGTCTAGGGTAGGTAGATGTATCATAATTTCATTTTATAACGAAGAACTCGATTTTTTGCAATAGACTTCAAATCATACGCGGTAGCTGATAAGGTGCAAGGCAAGTGACGAAGACTAAGACCAAGTGGTCGGTTGTTAGATTCAAACCCTAATCCTTCTTCGACTATTTATCACAAGTTCTTAGCTATCTTTTTCTCTTTTTTCTATTCTTTTTGTCTGACAGGAAAGTGTAATACATATAAACATAAATCCTTAACTTCTGAGAGCACTTATTGTCTGTGTGTGCATGCACAACTTACAGGCACGACATTGCGGAAGAGTTGGCGAGATTTGGGGTTGCTGTTCACATATGTTCTCGCCATCAAAGCGATATCGAGAAGTGTTTACAGGAATGGAGAAGCAAGGGTTTGAAAGTGACTGGTTCTGTGTGCGATTTGTTGCAGAGAGAACAGAGGGAGAAACTGATGGAGTCGGTGTCCAATACTTTCAACGGGAAGCTTAACATACTTGTAAGTGTATATCCGGTCCAGTACTGAAACTGTTTCTTGATTTTGCTTAGCGGAAACCAAGAACCGTCAAGCTTTGTCATGTTACTATGGTGTAAAGTACTTATTTTTTCCGTACCTATTTTGAGGTTGGAAATACCTGATTTATATATGTTTCATGGAAAATATTATCATTTCACTTTACTGTTTAAAATTTTTTGGAGATTCACTTCTTGTAAAACGGAAGATTCCCACTGTATTTAATTAGTTATGTCGAAATCGATATGTTGGAATTTCTGACGACAACTGAACGAGACATAAGCTTTTCGTATTTTAATTTCTAGCATTACTTATGTTTGTCCATTTCTTTCTGAAGTAGGAATATTCAAAGAAGAGAAAATGATAGCTGAAATTAACTGTATAATGCTATATATATATTTATGTATTAATTAACAACAATGTGAGAGGGTTTTGGTTAGGTAAATAATGCTGGGCTGATCATAGTTAAAGAAGCCGTGGACCTTACTGCTGAAGACATCTCGACAGTGATGGTTACAAATTTTGAGGCAGCTTTTCATTTATGTCAACTTGCATATCCTCTCCTCAAGGCCTCGGGATATGGAAGCATAATAAATCTCTCATCCATTGCAGGCACCGTAGCATCACCAAATTGCACTATCTATGGCGCATCTAAAGGTTGATTTATCTACTGATCCCATTAGGTCGGATAGTCAGATTTTGATATTTAAACAAGATCTAACCGAACATTAGATTGAATATGATATAAATATCAGCTTTATTTATTAAATTTTAATTAAAAAATTTAAGTTATTTACTTACCAGTTTGTCTGCTACAAAAAATGTTATAGTGATAATAGCAACAATGATAAAAGAATTTTCGTATATAAAAAATGTTATAGTGTTAGTACCAATATTGATAATGAGATTTTTGTTAGTATAAAGGAGGTATGCACATGTTATTATGCATTTTAGTTATATGAAAAAATTAAAAAAAAAAACAATATGTCTGCTTGATTGCTTATCTTGAAGTTCCATATTAGGTATTAAATATAAAATGTTGCAGTATTTGTATCATTCATGAAAATGGAAGTTTTGTACGTACAAAATTTACAGCCTTGATTGCAATAATGACATTGAATTTTCTTATAATTTAGAAAAGATATGCACATGTGATTTAAATTTAATTATAAGAAGAAAAATAAAACAAGAAACAACCTCTTAATTTGGTTACTTGTCATGGAGTTAGTAGCACTATGATAATGGAAATTTTGTATATAAAAGATATTTTGGTGTTAAATGTAATGAAAATAGTTAATAAGATTTATTAATATTAAATATCACTTGCATAAGTTTTTATTCGTTGAATATTCTTTTTTCTATTTCCAGGAGCATTGAATCAAATCACGAGGAACTTGGCATGTGAGTGGGGAAAGGACAATATTCGCACCAATGCAATTGCTCCAGGACCCATCAAAACTGAACTCCTTCGCACTGCTTTGGTATATGAATTTCCTGATTTTAATCTGTTTCAACTTTAACTATCTATTTTTTATGTGAATTTTGTTTTTAAAGAAAGTGAACTCTTATTTATGCCCTAATGTTTTCTTGGAAGTCTTTATAAACAATGAAATTAATTTTTTAATTTTTCTGATTCTTTTGTAGGCTGATCCTGTTCTCGGTGAACGCGTGGAGAAGTCTATTGGTCTAATTCCCCTGCAACGATTTGGATATCCTCATGAAGTATCATCACTAGTGGCCTTCCTTTGCTTTCCTACTTCAATGTACATTACTGGTCAGGTTATTCACGTTGACGGAGGGCTCATCATTAACGAATTTTAGTCATGAAACCACTTAGTTATCGCTTCCAAGTAATTAATTGCATTAAATAAAGTTCCATGTAAATGGTAGTATGTAAAACACGATTGTCGTGGCTTGTGATGAACCCAGAGATTGTCTTGCATCCCATTGCCATGTCATTTTCTCTACTCTTAAATGATTTGATGTTGTAATTTTATGGTGACGATTACAAATTATTGCGCAATTGACCTACGAGGGTGGTGGAGTTGGCACGCTCCTCCATATTCTCAAATTCATGTCTTAGGAATGAAGTCACCTTAAAACTTACGAGGAGGGCTTTGTCATCTAAAAGAGTCTCAGTTCAAATTTAATTAAATAATTAAGTAGAGATTTTTTTAAATATTTACCTTTTTACTTTTATAATAAGTTTTATTACTAATTATTATTTTGATATATTTGTATTGAAAGTTGAGGTATTCGCGCCATCATTTTGATTTTTGACATATCTCATGACTTCTATTTTTGTTTAAACAACTATTGAAATAAGTGTTCTTATACTCAAAATTAAGTGAGAAGAATCTAATAACAATAAATTGAATATAACTTTTTAATTTATAAATAATTTAAAATTTGATTAGATTTGAGTAATGATGAAATAATTGATATATTTACAAATTAATCAAATAATTAAACTATCAAATTCAAATTTAAATTCAACTCAAAATTTGAAAATTTATTTTCTAAAAACCATGGCTGATCAACAAGATGTTGCTTGTCGTTATCCCTAAAATCAGATTGGTTCAGTGTCTTTCATTGAAACTTTCAAGGTCGCAGTTCCCCATCTTTTAAATTTCGTTGCGTCACGCGATAAGAATCTGTATAACAAATTATCTCAGTCCAAGTCGTTTCTTTATCTTTCACATCAGTCAGCAGAACCTTTTCCTGGAGCATTCATTACCACAAAAGTATCTCAGTACAAGTCATTTATGTACCTTTCAGATGGCAAAGCCTTTTCCTGGAGCACTCTTTTGCTGGAGTGAAGATCGTCGGTTACTTTTATGTAAGACCTGCTGTGAAAAGAGCTCGTATCAGAGTAGGATCGTAGTTAAAATAGAATGGAAAAGAATAGAATCAACACACAAATTTTATGTAAAAAATTCTTAAATTAAGATAAAAATTACAAATAAAGGTAAAAGTTTTTTGGATCTAATTTTTCTTTGTAATTCTCCAACTTTTTTCAGTAACAAAAGGCTTTTACTACTGAAAAAAGTTGAAGAATTACAAAGAAAAACTAGATCAAAAAATATACATAATATTTTTATATCTCACTTTCTCTCTTTTTCTCTCACCTCACTTTCTCTTTATTTCTACTCTGTTTCTTCTCTTCATCTCCTGCCTAGGAGAACACGTGGGATGGCTGGCCAAATGGCTAGCAATCCCCCTAAAATTGTCAAAGTCGGTGGGCACAACGGTGCCTATCATTTCTTTGTCAATTTGGGTAGGTACTGTTTTCGCTGCCTACCTTTTTTTGACAATTCTCTCACTTGAAGATTTGATTGATTGTTAATCAGATCTTCATACTATTCTTTATACCTTGCCGCTTCATGTTGTTTACGTCTCTATCAGGCCACACGAGGATCGACACCACATAAACTTGTCACCATTGGTTGCTTTTGTCATAAAATCTGCCAGGTTATCTATTGTATGAATTTTTTGTATATTCACCGTTCCTTTTCCACTTTCTCACGAACGAAGTGATATTGAACTTGGATATGTTTTCTCTTTAAATGAAATGCTGGATTCTTGGCAAGATGTAAAGCACTTTGACTATCACAATACAAAGTAATATTCTCTTGTTTATTCCCGAGTTCTTCCAACAACATCTTCATCCACACTGCTTCTTTACTTGCTTATGTAGCTGCTACATATTCTGCTTCTGTTGTTGACGTAGCCACAACTGACTGCAGTTTTGAAACCCAGCTCATAACTCCTTTAGCTAGTGTAAACATATATCCTGTAGTGGATTTACTTTTATCAAAATCACCTGCATAATCAGCATCAACATATCCTTTGACAGTAAAATATGATCCTCCATATATATCTAAGAATCCTCTTGACAGTATTCCAATGCTCTCGACCAGGATTCGCCATGTATTTACTAACAACTCTCACTGCATGTGCAATGTCTAGTCTTGTACAAATCATAGCGAACATTAAGCTCCCCATTGCTGATACATACGGTACTAGAGACATCTCCATCCTCTCTTCTTCATTGCTAGGACTCATAATTGAGGATAACTTGAAATTAACAGAAAGAGGGGTATAAATTGACTTACAATCTTGCATGTTGAATCGCTGCAAGATCTTCTTCAAATAATTCTTATGAGAAAGCCAAATCTTCCTATTATTTCTGTCTCGATGAATTTGAATCCCTAGAATCTTGTTTGCTGGTCCCAAGTCCTTCATTTCAAATTCCCTAGCCAACTATGCCTTCAATTATTTGATACGATCATTATTGGGGCATGTTATCAACATGTCGTCTACATACAACAGTAAGACTATAAAATCATCTTTTTCAAACCTCTTGAAATATGCACAAGGGTCTGCATTCAATCTGCTATATCCAATGCTCATGATGAAGGAATCAAATCTCTTATACCACTACCTCGGCGCCTGCTTTAAACTATATAGAGATTTGTTCAACCTGCAAACCAAGTTCTCTTTCCCTTTTTCTTCAAAACCTTCTGGTTGGAGCATATAAATTTCTTCTTCAAGCTCTCCATGAAGAAATGCAATTTTCACATCTAACTGCTCAAAATGCAAGTCATATATAGCATACATTTCCAGAACTACTCGAACTGTAGTGAGTCGAACCACAGGAGAAAATATTTCGTTAAAATCAATACCTTCTTTCTGAGTATATCCTTTTACCACCAGTCTAGCGATATCACTCTACTTGATCATTATCACTCTGCTTGATCTTGTAAACCCATTTATTGCCAATAGACTTTTTTCCTTACAGTAGTAATACCGGCTCTCATGTCTTATTCTTATACAGAACTTCAATTTCTTCTTGCATTGCTACCATCCACTGAGATGCATCTGAACTATTCATTGTTTTTTGAAGAGTTGATGACTCTCCGTCCTCAGTTAAAAGATAGTATGCCATATTGCTCTCCATAATAGAATTTGAGTTTCAGCTCGGTGCTCTTATTATGCGAGTTTGTCTCCGAGTATCTGGAACATCATATTCACCTAGTTCTTGCTCCTCGTGCTCTGGTGCAGCTTCAGAAGAATCATTGTGATCAACTGCCTTATCCATTTGTACAGTTGAAGTTTCTGTATTCTCTTGTACAGTGCCGACATTTTCTGCTTGCTCTTGATCCTTATCTTCTATGAAGATAACATCCCTACTAATAACAATCTTGTGGGCAGTGGGATCCCATAAACGATACCTCTTCACAGCTTCACCATACCCTAAGAAAATGCATCTTCTAGATTTTGAACCCAACTTTGTAGTTTCTTGGGCATTGAATATCACATAGGCCGGACTTCCAAATATATGGAGGTTAGAATAATCCGCTGGTTTACCAGTCCACATCTCCATCGGTGTCTTCAACTCAATTGCAGTTGATGGAGCTCGATTCACCACATAACAGGCAGTATTGACTGCTTCTGCCTAGATTTTCTTATCTAAGCTTGCAGTTCTCAACATTGCTCTGGTTCTTTTCAACAGAGTTCTGTTCATCCGCTCTGCTTCCCCATTTTCTTAAGGAGTGTATGTTATAGTGAATTGCCTTTTGATGCCTTCTTGCTTGCATAATTCATCAAATTCTTTCCCAATATATTCACCTCCATTATCTGAGCGCAAACAATTGATCTTCTAACCAGATTCGAGTTATACCCGCGCTTTGTAAGATTTGAAAGTTAGAAACACATCTGCCTTCTTCTTGATAGGAAACACCCAACATCTCCTCGAATAATCATCAATAAAGGATACAAAGAAATTTGCTCCTCCTAGGGACGTAACTGCTGCTTGCCATATATCAGAGTGAATCAATTCTAGAATCTCTTTACTTCTGAACTTTGATGTGTTGAACTTCAATCTATGTTGCTTACTCACAATGCAATGCTCACAGAAGGGTAGTGTTATCTTTGTGAGTCCTAGAAGTAGATTTTTTCCCTGCAAGTATCTTCATTCCTTGTTCTGACATATGTCCAAGTTTCTTATGCCACGTCATTGCAGATTTGTAGTATGGACTAGTCACTGTAATGGATGCCTATCCTTCTTGCAAAGTTATTCCCTTCAACATGTATAGATTTGCAATAATCCTCTCTGCTTTCATAAATACTAGCGCTACTTTAATCACTTTCATGATTTTGTTTTGAATCTCAAATTTGAAACCGAGATCATCCAGTTGTACTATAGACAACAAATTTCTTCTTCAAGCCCTCCACATGTCGCACTTTTTTAATAGTCTGAGTTGTCCCATCATACCTTTTTAGCTTGATAGTGCATATACCAACGATCTTTAGAGCTTGATCATTACAATTGTACATGGATCCCTCAGAGACAGATTCATACTGATTGAACCATTCTCTTCGAGAGGTCATATGAAATGTAGCTGCTGAATCGAGAAGCCATACATCAACAAATCTTCTCTTAC
>JANSVA010035321.1:0-13971 GCA_025504915.1 Erythroxylum reticulatum | reverse complement strand
TAATAATTAACTCCACAAACTTTCATAAAGATCTTATAATTGATGTAAATCATACTTATTAATCAAGAAAAAAAATTTAGGGGTCAACATATCTAGTGTCTGCCCCGGTCGTTAAGAAAAGGTGCCTGCCGTATATCAGGGTTGGCCTAATTAGAAATGGGACCCCTATTCCAACACCTCTAATGAGGGATGGAAAGCAAATCCCAGGCTTAGTTAGAGGAATGAAGAAGGAAGAGTTCCAAATAGATTTCAACAAGGTGGAGGAGCTGGTACTTCAACAAACCAGTTTCACAACCAACAACAAGCTTTGACTGTCCCACCAAAGGAGAACACTAATCAAATTCTACATAACATGATGGCACTGATGAAAGAGGAAAGGAATTCAAACAATAACCAGTTCAACGTAATAGCCTCTCTTATTCAACAGGATTATTCTAAAATTACTGCTTTGTTCAAAGCTCTAGAAAAGAAAATGGAGCAATGGGAGACAAAGGCTGAGAATATCAACTCCTATGTCACTCAGTTATCTAACAACATCAATGAGAACCAAGAAATAAGTAGTGGAACTATCCCCTCCAATACTGTTATGAACCTTAAAAGTTTGAATGCCATAACCTTCAAAAATGGGAAACAAGTGAGGTTTATAAATCAAGATGAGGGAGAAGATGAAGAGAAGATTGATAATAGAGAACTGCCTTTAAAAAATGGGAGAGTCAAGAAGTCCGAAAGTTCCAAAGAGAAAGCACTTCTGGCTGAAAAGGAGTCCAAACCATTAAATAGCAAGGAAGCAAATCTTGAAACCAACATGGAATTAAGCAACTAAGGAGCCCATAAAGCAAACGACAAGGAGGTAAACCTGAAAGACCTTCCTTTTCCTAATTTGTATATGCTTAGCAAAAGGATGACTAATATTAAACATAAGAAAGACGTCATTAATTTGTTTGGAAAAGTAGAAGTCAACATCCCTTTGCTTGACCTTATAAAAAGGGTTCCTGTATATGCTAAATATCTTAAGGACCTATGCACCAACAAAGAAAGTTCAAACTGAATAAAAGAGTGCAAGTTAGCTCAAATGTGTCCACATTGTTCAAACCCCAAATCCAAGTAAAATCACAAGACCCTGGATCTTTCACCATCCTTTACACTATAGGAAAAGTTACTATAGGAGGAGCCTTGTTAGATCTAGGGGCAGCCATTAATGTGATGCCTAAGTCTGTCTACACATCATTAGGTGTCAAAAGTCTTAAACCTACACCTGTAGTGTTTCAATTGGCTGATAGGTCTCTTAGGCATCTAGTAGGCAAAATAGAGGACATTTTGGTCCAAGTAAAGGGTTGGGTCTTTCGAGCTGACTTTTATGTATTTGACATGTCTTTTGAATTTATGCAAGACATTACATTAATTCTCAGTAAACCCTTCTTAAGGACTACTAGCACTATAATTAGCATGAAAGAAGGTACTATAACCATGAAGGTAAGAGACCAAAAAGTGTGTTTTAACATGTGTGAAGCAATGAAACATCCTAATGAGGATTATTCGCTCTGAGGAGTTAATATGGTCGATGTTACTGTTGATGACACTTACTCCGATTTTGAATTTAAAGAGGATTACTTTGATTTTAAGTTGCATTCACTTGATTTTTCTAACTCATGCATGATTTTAACATCTTCTATTATCAGTGATAATCCCCACCAGGAAAGGTTTTCCATTAAATTTTCAGGTGATTTTGGCATCATAAAGACTAACATTGATGAGAAAATAGCTGAAGGTATTTTAACTTAATAAAAATGCCTGATGGAAGGGATGCAAAAGTAATTGACTCAAGCAACTGCCACCATAGAGCAACATGAGATGGGTTAAATGTTTGAATTAAAAAGAGATGGTAGATGGAACTGTAAGGAGCTTGAGCGATCATTGGTTGAAGGAAAAGGGAGTAATCTTTTCTCTCTTGAACTTTATAAATTGACTCCTTCTATTGTACAACCTCCTATGATTGAGTTAAAACCCCTACCCCCTACTTTAAAGTACGCTTTTATTGAGTCTAATGAGCAATTACCTGTTATAATTACCAATACCCTGTCTCATAATAAGGAAGAGAGACTCTTTGCTATTTTAAAAGAACATAAGAGGGTTATAGGGTGGACGTTAGCGAATATACCTAGAATTTGCCCAGCTATTTGCACATATAGGATCTTATTAAGTGAGGGTTCAAAATCTATGAGTCAGCCCCAAAGGAGACTAAACCTAATTATCTTAGATGTGGTTAAGAAAGAAATCACAAAATTGCTGAGTGATGGTATCATATATCCCAATTCTGGTAGTGAGTGGGTCAGTCCAATACATGTAGTGCCAAAAAAGAGTGGGATAACTATGATAAAAAATGATAGGGATGAGCTTATTCCCACTAGAGTGCAAAATTCATGGTGAGTGTGCATCGATTATAGATGATTAAATGATGCCACACGAAAAGATCATTTCCCTCTTCCTTTCATTAACCAGATGCTTGAAAGACTTGCAGGCAAATCATATTATTGTTTTCTAGATGGTTTCTCTTAGTACTTTCAAATACCTATTGCACCAGAGGACTAAGATAAAACCACCTTTACATGTCCTTTTGGTGCCTTTACATATCGAAGGATGCCTTTCGGTTTATGTAATGCCTCAGGGACCTTCCAACATTGTGTGATGACTATTTTTTGTGAATTTTTAGGAGAATGCATGGAAGTTTTTATGGATGATTTCACAGTTTATGGTGATTCTTTTGATTCTTGCTTATCTAGTCTTACAAAGGTTTTAAAGAGGTGCATTGAAAAGAATTTGACTTTGAACTTTGAAAAATTCCATTTCATAGTCAATGAAGGTATAGTACTAGGTCATTTGATTTCTAGCAAATGGATTGAAGTTGATAAAGCTAAGATTGAGGTTATATCTTCTTTACCTTATCTTGCTTGCATTAAAGGTATTAGATCATTTTTAGGCCATGCAGGATTTTATAGACGATTCATAAAAGATTTCAGCAAAATTGCATTGCCTCGTTCCAAAATTTTACAAAAAGATGTAAAATTTGATTTTGATGATTCTTACAGAAACGCCTTTGATAAGTGGAAATGAAAACTTATTTCTCCCCCTATTCTAGTTGCTCCTGATTGGAACTTGCCTTTTTAGCTTTCATATGATGCTTCTAATTCTGTTGTAGGAGCTATGTTAGGTCAATGGGAGGAGAAGCTAGCAAGAGTTATCGCATATGCCTCGAAAACACTAGATCTAGCTCAAATCAACTATACAATAACTGAGAAAGAGTTATTTGCAATAGTTTTTGCTTTAGAAAATTTTAGGCTATATTTGTTAAACTCCCATGTGACCATTTTTACTGATCATGCAGTTATTCAATATCTCCTTACGAAACCACAATCGAAGCCGAGATTGATAAGGTGGGCATTGCTTCTCTAAGAGTTTGATATTGAGATACAGGATCGAGCTGGGGTGGCAAACCATGTAGCTAACCATTTGAGTAGGCTACCAGACGATACATAGAGAGTGCACTCTTCTGAACTGACTTGCAATTCTTTTCTTGATTCAGCCTTATGTGCTTCAATTTTTAAAGAACCTTGGTACACACATATAGTCAATTATCTCATGACTGGACTAACTCCTCCTTTTATGTCTAAGGCATAAGCTCAAAAGCTAAAGAGTGAAGTGAAGCATTACATTTGGGATGCTCTTTAATTATGGAGGTTATGTAGTGACTAGGTAATCCAGAAATGCGTGCCTAATGAAGAATTTGATGTTATAATTTTGGCTTTCCATTTAATGGTTTGTGGTGGGCATTTTATTGCAAGGAGAACATCTAGGTAAATTTTAGATTCATGTTTTTATTGGCCTACCCTTTTTAAAGATTCATTTACCTTTTGTAGGTCATATGACAAATGTCAACATTTTAAAGGGTTAGGTAAATAATATGAAATGCCTCAGTAGTCTTTATTATTTTGCGAAATCTTTGACGTATGGGGGGATTGATTTCATAGGTCCCTTTCTCCCATCTTTTGGCTTTGTGTATATCATTTTAGCTGTCGACTATGTGTCCAAATGGATAGAGGCCATACCTACTAGAAAAGATGATGCGCAAGCAGTGTCTAAATTTCTTAAGTCCAACATTTTTTGTCAGTTTGGGATTCCTAAGGCTATGGTTAGTAATAAAGAGACACTTTTGTAATAGAGTCATTGATAATCTGTTTTCCAAAGTTGGAGTTACTCACAAAGTCTCCACTGCATACCACCCACAATCCAATGATCAAGCTGAAATATTGAGTAAAGAGGTGAAGCACATCTTGGAGAAGATGGTAAGGCCATCAAAGAAGGATTGTAGCCTACGTCTAAAAGAAGCAGTGTGGGCCTATCGGATCACCTCGAAATTGCCAATAGGCATGTCTCCTTACCGTTTAATCTACATCAAAGCTTGTCATTTTTCGGTGGAGTTGGAGCATAAAGTATAGTGGGCAGTCAAGCAGTGCAACATGGACTTGGAATCTTTTAGTATGGAGCGGAAGCCACAATTGTAAGAATTAAAGTAGTTGAGGCTAGAGGCATACAACAATTCTTGTCTCTATAAGGAGAAAACAAAGTTGATGCACGATAAGATTCTCCAGAGGAAGAGCTTCAAGGAAGGGGACAAAGTTCTGTTATTTAAGGTTGGTTTCACTTTTAAGTATGGAAAGTTCAGCACTCGTTAGGATAGGCCATACTTAGTCACTATGGTGCACAATTTTAATATGGTAAAGCTTTTACATGAAAAGACCAGAGCCAAACTCAAAGTAAATGGCCACCTATTAAAGCTACATCATGAGAACCAGCATCCTCCGTAATCATCAGGTCGTTTCTCTCTTTCACTTATTTACTTACTTTGCTCTGTGACTGATTATGACATTATGGATGCATTAGTTTGTTGAGTAAGTGTGGAGGAGAAACCAATTTAGTAGGACATTAGATTAGCTTGTAGTTTAAGTAGTTTTTTAATTCAATAAGTCCTCTCCTGTTTATGTTTGCTATACTTTTCGGCTTTATGCATGATACGTCTTCAAGTTTGAGGAATTGATGTGAATGAATGTGTTGCACTTAGTTTTCTTGAGCTATTATAGTGCGTGAAGACTTGTATATGATCTCTAAATGTATTGAGTATTTATCTTCTATCTTTTGTGTGTTTGAGAGTCATTTTTCTCATTTTTATCTTTACTTTGTTTTCCTTTCACTTATTTCCTTTGTGCTGCTCTCGGGAAAATTTTACTGCGACGTGGATTCTATGTCACCGCAGTGGAAGTTCCTCACAACTTTCCTTTTTCTTTCAGGTAAACTTCGCCACGACGTGAAGTCTATGTCATCGCAGTGAACATACCTCATTTCTTTCTATTCCTCTCGGGTTTATTTCGCAGCAGTGTGCATTCCATGTCACTGTGGTGAACTTCCTAGCATTCTTTTCTATTCCTTTCGGGTTAATTTTGCTCCAGTGTAAGTTTATGTGTTGTGGCGAAACATCGACATTTTGTTGTTATCGCGACTAGGGTTAAGTTTGTGGCAGTGAAAGTTTAATCTATGTAAAATTGACGCCATGAAATTACCCTTCCACCCTTATTTTCTCTTAATCTTTTGTATTCCCTCTTTCCCTTTTCTACATTTCACCCCCAAATCCTATTTATCCGCCCTCGACCCCTCTTCTTCGTCCCTCTCTTAAACTCTTTGCCGCGGCCATCCTTGCGTTTCCTCCTCCTTCCGACTCTGTACGTATTTTTCTTCCATCTTTGTAAGTATTTTCTTTTCATTTTTCTTTGTTTTGTATTGTTTAGGGGTAGATTAAGTTTCTTATTTTGTTCTCTTTTCCATTTTCCTTTTTCGATACATTGTGCTTAGGATAGTTTGTTTTACTCATTTTTTTTAGTTATATTTTGATGTGCATTTTTACATAACAATGCCTCGTGTTAAACTCCCAACCCGTAGTACCCCTACTGCCCTCCTAACCCTCTTAGTGATTCTAATTCTTCTGATAGTTTCTCCTTTGCAGAACTAGTTGAAAAAGTAGATATTAGGCCATTTATCAAAGAGTGACCCTTTCTCTTAGCTCACCCTGACAATCCCTTTATGCAACAACTTTTTTCCTCCCAACTTATAGGATTAGTAAAACTGTGACCAAGGCAACAATAAATTCATTAGCCATTTCTATACCTATTCTAGATTCCATAACACCATAGAAATTAACTTCCGTGCTGTTAAAGTACCCATTACCTTCACCATTGCTAGTATCCATGAACATTTCAATCTTCCTCCCATTTTCTGTTGTCACTACGATCAGTTGATCCATAACTGTCCCTCGGACAATGTTATTCACACTCTCTATCAAGAGGGCATCGAATGGCATCTATTGAGATATTACCAATTATATCTCAAAAGATCTAAATAGGTATGGATCATCCACATCTAAGTATATGCATGCACATTCTATATCCACTAGGTCTTAAACTATAAGCTAGCATCATGCTTTTATATATGGTTCACAACCTAAGCATAGAGTTCAATACTATCAACGGAAGAATAATCACAACTTCTATGATAACACTTACACCCCTTTAGTCCTCAAAGAAGACATGAAGCTTTCATTCATAATAGAAGTCACATTTATAATCTGTTGTCCCCCAAAATTTTTTCTCTAGTTAAGCATGATTTAAATTAATTATGAGGTCTTTATGGTATTATTTTGTGGAGTTAATTATTATGTTAATGTTAGTAAGATTATATGACATAGGTTGATTGAATTAAAGTGTTAAGGTAGTAAGATTGTATAAGGGTATTTTTGGCAAGTCACTTAAGCATGCAAGGCTATAAGGCTTAATGGAAGGGCAAAGCGGACTTTGCACATTGATTGAACCTAAGTTTCTTATATCAATTGGTGACAATTTCATGGTTTTTATTACACTTCTTAGCTCTTATTTTCAGAATTTATGTTCAATTTGAGTCTTGAGTGCTTGCCTTTAATTTATGTAGTTTGAGGGTAAAATTGTCACAAATGATTAGTAATTGCATTCAATTGATTTTGTAGGATAATTGATACTACAAACTACCATTTTTTATTATAGGAAATTCGAGAAGTAGAGACAAGGAATGAAGGCCAAAGATGACAAGTCAATAAGGCAACAGGGCAATAAGAAAGTTCACCGTGACGACGTGAATACTTTGCCACGGCGAAGTCTGAAGATTTGCTGAAGAGACTTTTCGGGAAAAGTTTGCCATGGCAAAGATTATGTTTGTGCTGCAGTGAAAGCTGAAGCTGATTTAATAAAACTTTCAGGAAAAGTTACCACAGTGAACTCATCCTCTCACCATAGTGAAACCGTCGAATTGGTGTAGACCCAGACCATTTTTGGCAAAGAAACCGACTGTGCAACCCAATCTATTAACTCGTTTTATGGAAAAGACCTATTTTGAGCTAAGTAAGGGGAGAAAGAGAGAGCTGACACTTCATACACACTAGAGACACTTCTTTCACCAATACTCAATTTTCTCTTTCATCTCCATCGACGCCCTCTCCATCGTCTTTTCTCTTCATTTCATTTTTCTTCCATTTTTCCACCGTCATTTGCTACCATGGGTATGTCCAGTGGGTTCTTAGTTGTGAAGTCTCTTGGAACTATGCATGGCTATACATCCTCGATCCTTTTGAAGATGTAGCAATGTCTCAAGTTCAACGGGCTTAAAAGGGAAGTAGCTTAATCCATGTTTAGCTATGATTTCTGAACTGCTAGGTTTAGGATTTGTAATTTGCAGTTGAACATTCTTGATTAGAGTTTAATTAAGTGTTGGATATTCATTGTGTTGTTGGGATATTTTGATGTAGAACTTTGAGCTTAAATATATGAAGTCTCGTATATGTCTATTTGCGATCTTATTGAATCTCTTTTATCTTGCATAGTTGTGTTTGATATTGAGTTAATTTGAGATCCTAAAGGACTTGTTGCATTGACTTACCCACTACACATACTAAGGGGCATTTAACAAGGTCTTAAGAAATGGAGTTCATTGATTAAGACATTGGACTTAAAGAGTTCTTTAAGGTTTACCCATTTGAAACTTAATGCGTTCCACTCCCATTGAAAATTGATTTTGAACTATGATAGCCAAAGCTCATTTTCATAAGGATATTATCATCATTGATCATTGCCTTTATCTTTTTGTTTTTACATTCCCAAAAACTCAAAAAATACTTTTTGACACATTTTTCATATAATTCCTTTTAAATCAATTAAGATTTCTAAAGACAAAACCCCCTTTGATACTAATTTAGCTTGCATTTCATGACATATAGGTTAGCTTAAGTCCATTCATGTAGGTTCTGATTAAGTGTGACGACCTGAGGTTGCAACCTTTATTGCAATCCTTAGATTATATTTTTGATTTGACCTCTAAGGTTAAGAACTAAGGCTCGGATCACCCGCCTAAAACAACCCACCATTCACCCACCTCAGCCCTCCACGCATGTTCTAAATATTGGTCCAACCTCCGTAGCTGTGGCACCAGATGATTATGCTTCTCTAGGTCAGGGTGTTCCTGAGCCCATTACTTTACAAACCCTCGCTGGTAAAGTCAACGGACTTTATATGGAGCTCTCTCATCTTCGCGACACTTTATTTCAAGATATCACCTGGCAGAAGGAGAGAGAGGCTTTTTATGATCGGGATAGGTAGTATCGCCGACACATGGATGTATTGCTGGCCGAGCACCTTCACTTCTAGCTACCATCTGCTGAAAATGACCCCCTGAGCGGTGCTGGCACATCAAGAGTAGGTCCCTCTAGATCTGGGGATGATCTTCCTATGGAGTAGCTTGAGTCTATTATTCTTTTTGTTTTAGTTGATTATGTTTTATTTTTCAGTTTGTTGGATACTCAATTACATTTTTATCATATACAAGCTTAATGGCTACTTGTTTATATATTTTTTATTGTGTTTTTCATGGTATGATGCTATTTAATAACCTTCAACGTACTGTTCATTGCATCATGGTATTTTAATTGTTATTCACATTGAGGACAATATGATGTTTAAGTATGGGGAAGGTTATTCCATTTTGGTAAATTATTTGGAAAGTTTTTCTTTATGTATAATTTTTTGCCATTTAATTATGTTTGCAAGTCATCTGTGTGTCCTATGCAAAATTTTAAACTTGGTAATTGAGGTGAATTGTATATTTCAAGTGTTTCTGCAATTTTTCGCTATGGTGATGCTGTGAATTTGTAGTTTGCTACAGAGAGCTCTTGGTTTCACCACGACGATGCTATTCTTCGTAAAAGAAACTGTTTTAAATTCCCTCATTTCAATAATTCTCCTAATTTAGATTCTTTTCACTCCTGTGTCTTGAAGATTTTATAAATTTCAAAGTTGTCTATGTGGTTTTGAAAACACCCTCTATATTTTTAAATGATAGTTGATTTCAGTTAATTTCATTTTCAATGTTTTCATGAGAAGCAAGTGAGGGTACGCTAAGAGAGTGGCATTATGTGTTTCTAAACCTTAATATTGCTTAATTGAGATACTACCCTTGTTAGAAGGATATTTGGGCCTGAATTCTTTCATTTTTGAGTGTATCTGCTTAATTTCATCTCTCTAGAACTTGTTTAATTCTTGATCAAAGCTTGATGAACTAAAATTTTGTTAATATTATAGAGGCATTCCTTTCCAAACTTTACTTACCCAAACACAAACCCCAAACACTTAACCTTTGCTAGCCCCTTTAAGCCTTCTTTTGGGTGCATGTATATTTCACAATTCATATGAGTATCTCATATTTAGTTAAAGTTGATAAAAAAAAGGGTGTCTTGCAAAATAAGAAGAAAAGAGTTCCAAAAGTTCAAATTTGAGAAAAAAAAAAGATTTCTCGAAAGTGAAATGTAATAAAAATGTGTTAAATCATGTTTATTGTTTGTGTAAATATCTTCTTATGCATAGTTAGCGTGTGTTTCATGAAAAAATAATTGTGGTGCATGTACCCATTTTTCCTTTTTCTATTCAATCCATTTCATTTAGCCTTTCGTTCATTAAAACCTTGAAAAGTCCTCATGATTTTTAGAATTATAGTTCTTGTGGTGGAGAGGTAGAATTATCACAGGCTTATGGAAAAGAATGGACTAAGCAGATTGTAGAGTGAAATTATCCCAAGACAAGTGTATTGAGAGATTAAACACATTACCTTAAGAGAAATCTCTTTTGCCCAATCTCTTAGATTAGATGCTTAAAGTGTTTATTTTATTAGAGGTCTTTCAATCTGTTTGGGATGATTTCTAAGGAAGTGACTTAATTGATTTTCTGCTCAGAATTTTCTTTTACACATGTGTCTCTTTGACTTTCATAAACTTTGTCCAGGAGTACAAAGGTATAAGTGTGGGGGAATTTGATTGAACCTAAGTTTACTATAACAATTGGTGACAATTTTATGACTTTTATTATACTTTATGGCTCTTAATTTTGTGCTTAATTTAACTCTTGAGTGCTTGTCTTGAATTAATGTAGTTTGAGGATAAAATTGACACAAATAATTAGTAATTGCACTAAATTAATTTTCTTAGAACAATTGATACTACAAACTACTATTTTTCATTGTAGGAGATTCAATAATTAGAGCCAAGGAGTGAAGACTAAAGAATAAGTCAACGAGAGCAACGAGCAAGTTCGTCGTGGTGAAGATGATGTTTCTCCATGAAAAAATATGAAGGTCTACTGAAAAGAACTTTCAAGAAAAGTTAGCCGTGGCAAAGTTGAATGTTTGCGCTGCAACGAAAGCTGAAGTTGACTGAAGAAAGCTTTCGAGAAAAGTTCGTTGCAACGAAACCTTCGAATTGGCACAAGCTCGGACCATTTTTGGCAAATTATCTGACTATGCAACATGATCCATGAACCTATTTTATGAAAAAGACCTACTTTAGGCTAACTTACAACAAGGAGAGAGAGCCAACACCTCCAGACTACTATTTATCATCTCATACAACTCCATCTTCATGCACACACCATCGTCTTCTCTCATCCATACCATTTCCTTCCACTTTCCACCGTCCAGTGCTACCATGGGTATCAATGAATGAGTTCAATGGGCTTAAAAGGGGGAGTAGCTTAATTCATGTTTAGTTATGATTTATGAACTCCTAGGTCTAGGATTTTTAATTTATAGTTGAACAATCTTGGATAGAATTTAATCAGGTATTAGATATTCAATGTGTCGTGGGGATTTGTTGATGTAGAACATTGAGCTTAAATATATGAATTCTCATATATGTCTATTTACGATCTTATTGGATCTCTTTTATCTTGTATAGTTGTGTTTGATATTGAGCTGATTTCAGATCCTAAAGTGACTTATTGCATTGACTTACCCACTACACACTCTAAGGACATTTAACAAGGTCTTAAAAAATGGAGTTCATTGATTAAGACCTTGTAATTAAAGAGTTCTTTAAGTTTTATCCATTTGAAACTTAGTGATTTCCACTCCCATCAAAAATTGATTTCGAACTATGATAACCAAAGCTCATTTTCAAAAGGATACTATCACCATTTGATCATTATCTTTATCTTTATGTTTTCCAACCCCAAAAATCCCAACAAAATACATTTTACACATTTTTCTTACAATTCCATTTAATTTAGTTAAGGTTTCCAAAAATCAAAACCCCCTCCTTACCAATTTAACTTGCATTTCTTGATATATAGGTTAGCTTAGGTGTATTCGTTAGGTTTTAATTAAGTGAGATGACCCGAGGTTAAATCCTATATTGCAATCCTTAGATTATATTTTTTATTTGACATCCAAGGGTACAAACTGAGGTCAGGATCAAAAATAAAATAGTTGCAACCTTACAGTAGTTTCAGACATCCTATTAAACTTGAAAATTTCGCATATCTCTAAAAAATTGGTGAGATGGGCATTAGGATCTTCATTATATAACCTAAAAAACTACATAGTATTCTAAAGAATGTTGATGAGTGTCGGCTTAATCTCAAAATTTTTAGCTTGAATCGCTAGCCTTGCAACTCCTTAAGGACTGAATCCTGGTCTCAGAAAGTCAATCAATGTCCTTTCTGCCCCTCCTTATTCTCCTTCTTCTGCCATAATTCTTTGTATAATGTCTTGGTGCTTCACTCTTCTTAATTGTCGTTCTTGCCTTGTGATATCCACTAACTCTTTTTCATGAAATTTAGTATTCCTTCTTGTATTCCTTGTTTTCATGCACCTGCAAAGACACAAGGAAAAATATTAAAAACTCTTAAATAAAAGTAATCTAAACTAAATAAGATGCTAAACAATCAATCCCTAGCAACGATGCCAAAAACTTATTGAATGCAAAACACACTACTAGTCTTATGCTTAAAATTGCAAGTATATGAGTTGTACTTGTAGTTGAAAGTGGATATCGATCCCACAAGGATTGTGCTTAGGCATCAATTAATTCAGGTTATTCCTTGTTTAAGAAATCGTTTCAGTCAAAATAAAAAAAGTAAAATAAAGACAAACTAAAAGTAATAGGGAACAACGCAACCTAAACCACAATTGTAAAATAAGACTTGAAGAAAATCAATATTAAACATTAGGACTTGTCATTGTCCTTATTTACTCCCCTCTGATTAATTGATTCAAATTATGCTTGGCCTAAGATTTCCTAAAATTCTAGTTACCCTCTCTTAAGGTATAACTAAATGTCACTAGTTAAATAAGTTAGAATTAACTTTGTGATCTCTTGATGTTCAAAGCATTTCCTAAACATTCAACTAGATATAAAGCTATCCTATAGGCAGTGTATTGATCTATTGAAATCTCTTCCTAATAAATCAATAACTTGTTATTTATAAGTCTATTAATCGTCAACTCTCATTATACAATTAACACAACATATGAAGCTTACTCTCTCGATTTATTGCAAGGTTTAAGTACAATAATAACACAAACAAGTATATTATCAAATCAATAACCAAAGGTTCACAAATAGTTCAACAGCAAATCCTAAATATTGTTTTAGCCAATAATGAAATCCATAAGATCTGCAATAATCAACTAATCCACGATAAGCATGCTAGAAGAGAAGAAATTAAAATAAGATTGGACAGGGCAGCTCCTCCTCTTCTTTGCCTATTCTAGAAAATCTGGATGACGGGGTGCTCTTTGCCCAATCAGAAATGAAACCTTAAATCTCCACGTATCTCTATGCTCTCAATTTGTCTTTTAGCTCTAGGAAGTAAGTTCCACCACCCTCTGGTGTCTCTCAGGATTATCTATCTTATAAAGTCACGAAAACCTAAAAAAAATACTTAAAACTCAAGTGCCTCTTCGACTTCCAGTTCCCACGATCGTGGGAATTATACTTGTGCTTCCCACAATTGTTTGTTAACTTAACATAAACTTTCTCAATAGATTTCCCAAGATTGTGGGAAACTTTCCCTTTCCTACAGTCGTGGTTTCTTGTTCTTCAGCAGGACCACTTCTCTTCTCTTCTCTTGTTCCCTAACTTAATCATAAAGGTGTCCACTCTCCATTCCTGCACTAAAAATGATCAATTCTTACCATAAACTAACATCAAACACAAAAGAACAACCATGAAGATCAAACTAAACAAAAACACACCAAACAAATCCTAAAGCATAATAATACTAACCTATTATACAAGAAACACATGCCAAATAATTAGAAAAACACAAAATAATGAACAATTGCTCTAGGCTAATCTATTATCCCTAGTTTTCCTTTAGTTATCGTTTAATCAAGATACTATCATTAATTAAACCTAACTACTGAATAACCTAGGATAGGATCTCTGGATTCAATTGGGTAGTAGCATTAAAAATTAGGAAAATTTGTTATTCAATGAAATAACCACATACAATATGTCATTTAACCTACGTTATGTTATCCTTAAAGATTATAAACCATTAGTCACTACAAATGAAT
>JANSVA010035263.1:0-13974 GCA_025504915.1 Erythroxylum reticulatum | reverse complement strand
TTCAATTTTAGGTTATGGTCTTTTCATATAGCCATTTTAAAGATAAATGAAGAGAGTCTCATTTATTGGTTGTTTTACGATTGATTAATGAAAAAAGTGATGCATTAGATGCCTCTCTCTTCTTCCATTCCATGCATAACCGAATTTGATAGTGTAAGAAACTCTTCTTGCAAGTTTTTAGACTCTCTCTCCTTTCACACAAGGGTGAACCGAAATTACCAAGTGAACAAGTCTCATATTTAGTTCATCTTCTTCTAAGAAAATCTCTTTCAAACATTTCTTCTCCTTTCCCACGAGAGGATTTTGTTAACCTAGTTGTCCTTGAAGAACGGGAGGTAAATCAAATTGGTTGAGGATACAACAGCAAGGAGAAGATAGATTGGTAAAGGAAAAGATTCAAAAGCAAAGGATTTGGATACAAGAAGAAGGAGATGATAGCACAACGAGGGTTTAAAGCTATAGCAAAGGAATTGTTAATACTCTTCATTTTGTTTATGTTTTTATTATCCTTATACCATATTATATATGGATTGGCCTGATGTTTGGATTTGTTGCTTCTGCTGGAAAAATGATTTCTTAAAAGTTTTGAAATCTACCGTTTCTCCAAATATGGCATGCTTTCTTTTTCCCATCCAACACATTATTTATCTAATTAATATATAAAATTAGATAAAATAAAATTACAAAAGAATATATTTTTTATCTCAAAATCATGATAATAAAAATCTTTTGTTGCATAAGAGATATTCTTCTATGTATAACCCTTAAGATCTATCTTCTCCTTGAACTTGGACGAGATAATTCTAGAGCACATTCCAAATGGAACCAACTTAATATATAAACTATTTTAGATCATTTTTGGATTAAAACTTACAAGTTCAATATAAACCATATACTATGGAATTTTTAGAGTTTCACTCATAGATTGTTGACAATTGCGATGTAAGTTCTTCCATCAACCCCTTTAGCTCCAGGATGAAAGTCACCTCTTTCATCTGCAATGTTTGCTGTTGATATCTTTGTCAGTATAGGGGCGATGGATGGTGTAGCAAAACTATTATATGGTGTAGTAACAAGTATAGAAGGTGGCTATACATGGACTATAGGCTAGGAAGATGATGCCTCATCTAGATGTGCATTAGCTGAAGGGACAGCACATGATTCTATAATTGGAGCAAAATGTGATCCTTCACTTAGAATTGCACTAGCTCATCCAAATGGTGATAATTTGACCTTAGCCACATCATTTTCTGTTTTCTCTTTTTTGGCATATTTTTAACATGAATTATCTATTTTATTGGATATTCTAGTAATAGAACAATATAAATTAAATATATAAAAATATATTGTTGATGTAATAATAGATTTATTCATATAACATTCTATCAGAAACACAAATTAATCGCTATCATCACTTAATTGTGAATGAAAATCATCATCATGTTTTTTTTCCTGAAGAATTAGAATCAAACTCAGGTTCCTATTTGATCTCTCACCCTTTTCATCCTGGTTCATTTTCGTCGTATGTTACACATCATTTATTTCATAAATATCTTCTTGAAATGTAGCACCCCACCCTCTCGAGACCCGTACTCAACATCTTGAGTAATATCTAATTACTTGCCCCACGAGGGTAGCATGCTAAAACCATCAAACAACTCAAAACTCAATACCAAATCTTTTTTTTGAAACAATATAAGCATATACTAAAATCAGTAATAAAAATTGGCCCAATCTTTTCTTTTATAATGAAAAAAATCACATTTGTTAACACTACACTCTAATTCATTCTCATTTACAAACCTTTCCAATATGGAAAGTTATTACATGTAGAAACGTATTCAATTACACATTACATAAAAGTTGTGGAATACATAAATAAGAAAGTATCAATGCAGATGGCAACTGATCCTGACCTCTACCTCTTACTTGAATGCAATAGTTATACTCCCTGTTTATCCAACAAGGTAACTCTTCTGAGCCCTAAAAAATAGTTGCAAATTTTGGATGAGTTTTGTGAACTCAGTGAGTGACCATCCTCGATGGCTCCCTCAATCACAAAACATATATATATCATGCCATCATGTAATTCACATCATTTCAATTCTAATCAAATAGCATCACAAATCATTTTGATCACTTATTTCACAATTCACATTCAGAGTAGTCACGCAGTTCATTTTGTTCATTTGGAACATACATATCAATTTTCATATGCAATACAAGCGAGACTTGCTTTCATTTATTTCTTTATTATAATCGAGTGCCTATAACTGTCCCGTATCCATTGTGGATGCTGAACTTATTGATTACTGTCCTATATCCATTGGGGATACCGGGCTCATTAAATGTTGAGCCTAAGGCTCTGATGTGCATAACTGAGCTTAAAGCTCTTTTCATGTTGGCTACTCTGGTCACAACTGCCTTTATCTTTCATGCATTCATGTAGTGAAATGTATCAATCATATATGATCACTTATTCACTAGCATATATCTTCGAACCTTAGTCTGATATTTAACATTTATGCTGAGAGCACTTTTTGATCATGCATTCACGTATGGAATGCATTTTTTGTAATAAATCATATCATGGACATTTAGTCCATCGCATTCACATTCAAATAGCACTTCAATATCTCATTCGTATATCATAATCACTGGAACTTCATTGTTCAGAATTTAACGATCAAATCACATTCATGAATATTCATAATCACTCAATTCATAACATAAACAAAATAAACAATAAAGTAAAACCATCTAGGTCTACTCACAGTATGCTCCAAATTAACATTAGCTTCTATGATTTGAAAATGTCTAAATACGAACATTTATCCTGCACATCACAATTATGCAATACACACATTGCATATACGCATGAATAACTTTGCACAATTATAAGCATTCATTTATGCACACGTGTACATATGGAATAAGTACAATGCATGTTCATGACAATCCCAGGTATATTATCAAATTTCATATCTTATGCTCATTTACATTTCATGATTCAATCACTTATCATTTCTTTTCTCACATTACTTGCTCTTATTATCAATTTCTCATTCATTTAAACTATATACACTTTTCTCCTCTTCTTTGAATCAAAACTTTAATCAAATGACCACTTCATCTCCATTTGACGCATTTCTTTGGTACATTATTATTAACAATTCACTCATTAATGTAATTTCTAGCATTACAAGACCAAACAATTATCCAATAATCTTTTGTGATCATTCTGATTAGTAAATGAAGTAATTTGGTAACACTTTTTACTAGAAAAGTGTTCCCTCTTGTCTTAAGTTTCCAATGACATCACAATTATTCGATTTGGTTCAGTAATTTGAGAGTTACACTTAAAACATTTTTGGACTGTTCTCATTCTAAAATAGTATACTATGCACAACTTCTATCTAGAAATTGAACATCTTATAGGCTAAATCAGAATTCGAATTCTATATATAATTTGTAAGCCTATGTCTGTAGTTTACTCCACATTAAAATCATCTCAATTGGAACCTTACAGATCCATATATATTCAAAATGCCAAAGTATGTTCAGTAAAATAACACCAGTTCATACTATTCCAACAGATTCACTCACTTTCCTTCAATCAAACCTTTTCCAATCAATTCAGAATGCTGTCAATTTTTGTGTAGAGATAGAATAATGCGTTAGGAATCTATTAGCTCAAGAATCCAGTCATTTAAAGGTTAGATAATAAGTTTATGGCCGAAAGAATCAAATAAGGTTTTGTCCTCAATCATATTGAACCAGTTTTGGGACAAATAGCCTAACTTTCTCTATATATGTCCAACTAAGGTCATCTTAGGACGGTTTTGAAAAGGAATTTGAAATATACAACTTTCATGAAGGAATCAAAGAAAGATTCTGTCATATAATGAGTAAAAATTAGACTAGATGATGTAAGATGAACAATGACCAGAAGAAGTTTATGAACAGTGCATAGAAGATGTTTTACAATTGGCATAACTTTCTCTAGAGATATCGGATCAAGGTCATTCTTAGATGATTTGAGAGAAGAATTCAAGATCTACAACTTTTATGGATACCTTGAAGGCAGATTATGTAGCGCCCCCTTTCCTTAAAATACATACCGAGACGCCTGGAGGTCATTCCAGTACATAACCTAAGACAATGGCGCACTACGTTCAATCACTACATTCACTTAACATGGCATCATATCTTTATTAACCTCAATTCATACATCACATCAACACATATAACATATATTTCACATCTTTGCATTTTTGTATAATTGAACACATATCACATTTTTCACTTAAGAGCAAACCAATTTGACATTTCAAACAATCAACTTGCTTATCAAAATGCATATAAAATGCTTATATGACTTTTTTTCGATTATTACGTTTTTATGACTGAGTGCCTAAACTATTCTATATCCATTGTAGACATTGGGCTCATTTTAATACTGTCTCGTATCTGTTATAGATACTGGGCTCATTAAACATTGAGCCTAAGGCTCTGATGTGCATTTTCACGTTGGCTACTTAGGTCACAACTCTCATTATCTGATCATGCATTGATGTATATAATGCACTTTTTGCAATCAATCATATCATAAACATTTAGTTCATCTCATTCACATTCAAGTAGCACTTACAATATCTCAATCAAATATCACAGTCATCGGACCTTCATTGTTCGGAATCCAACAATGAAAACACATTCATTCAACGATTCAAACATAGTATAAAACAAACATTTAATTAAGTGAGATTGTCCAGGTTACTCATAAGTTGCTCCCGAAGTTAATGTCTGGAAGTTCTGGCAATGTCTAGAGGTTAACAATCCAGTTGCTCCTCTATATCAAAGAACACATACATATATATCACAATTTGTATAAGTATAAGTGTTTAACAATGGACATATATGTAATAAAATATGTAAAATGTATGTTCATGACAATCCTGGGTATTTATCCATTAGTGTCATCACAAAATCAGTCTCATATCAAGACTCCTCTAAGTATAATTTATACTTAGGTTTATACCTTACTAGAACCATTAAAATCACAATTCATACTCTTCCATCCGATACCCTTAATTTGATTCAATCAATCTTCTTCAATCAAGTATCAACGACTATCAACTTTTATGAAGTGGTAGAAAGAAATGTTCTAGGGATCTATTGGACTAAGAATCACTTCTTTCGGAGGTCTGATAACAAAGTTATAGCCGAAAGAATCAAACAAGGTTCTGTCCTCAATCATATTGAACCTATTTCGGGGAAAATGACATAACTTTCTCTATAGATATCGGATAAAGGTCATTCTTAGACAGTTTGAAAGAAGAATCCAAGATCTATAACTTTCATAAGACAATGAAGTGAGATTTTTTCATATAAAAGGTCAAAATTGGACCAGACTATACAAGATGAACAATAACCATAAGAAGTTTATGAACAATACACAGAAGATGTTTTACAATTGGCATAACTTTCTCTAGAGATATCGGATTGAGGTTTTCTTTCAATGATTTGGAAGAAGAATTCAAGATATACAATTTCATGAGACATTGAAGTGAGATTTTTTCATCTAAAAGGTCAAAATTGGACTAGACGATATAAGATGAACATTAACTAGAAGAAGTTTATGAACAGTACATAGAAGATGTTTTACAATTGGCATAACTTTCTCTAGAGATATCGAATTAAGGTATTCTTTCAATGGTTTATAAGAAGAATTCAAGATATAAAACTTTCATGTAAACCTTAAAGCGAGATTTTGTCATCTATAGGGTCAAAATTGGACCAGATGATACAAAATGAACAGTAATAGAAGACATAGAAGATTTTTTACAATTCGCAGAACTTTCTCTAGACATATCGGATTGAGGTGTTCTTTAGATGGTTTAAAAGAAAAATTCAAGATCTACAACTTTCATAAAGATCTTGAAGACAGATTCTATTATCTAAAGGGTCAAAATTTAACCAAAAGATGTAAGATGAACAGTTCATAGACGACACATTATCACTAGACAACACGTCATGACTGGACGATATGTTAGCACCAAATGATAAGTTAGCACTAGACGACACGTTCTCACTAGATGATATGTCGTCACCAAAGGACATGTCAGCACCAGACGAGACGTCATCACTAGATAACATGTCATCACCAAACGATACGTCATCACCAGATGACACGTCAGCATCAGACGGTACGTCATCACCAGACTACACGTCATCACCAGATGATGCAATCTATACTCCTAAGCATCTCCACTTATAAGGACCATAACTTTCGACTCCGATGTTGAAAAATTTCATACTATATACCGTTGGAAAGCTAAAAAGATAAGCTATAATTTCTTGGAGACAACTTTGTCTAATTCAACCTTGATTAGTCTAGTGCCTTAAAGTCAGAACATGAAATTTACTCCTAGGAAGATTTGAAAATTTTCACTGTGCAAACTTGGAAAGTCCTAAGTATAACCATTCAGCTACCAATTTGACTTAATTAAACTCTCAAATCTCAACTCAATAGGTTTTTCACATTGAAAAATCCCATAATGCATAATCACTAAAATTGGTTCTAGAATACTTAAACCCATGTATTTTCTAACTCCATGGCCTAAAACTCTTTCAAAAAATCCAAAAAATTCAAAATGATCTTACCTTGATTCTTCACCAAATGAAAAGATCTTTGGCTCAATTAGAAGCTCTTCTCTTCCTCTTCTTTTTTCTCTTATTAAACCACTTCAAAATCTCTCTCAAGACTAAGAAATGAAGAAACCCTAGCTTAACACTTTTCTTTTCTCTCAACCACCGAAATTCTCTTCTTTTTCTTTCTTATTTTCTTTTCTTCTCTCCAAATTCATGTTTCCCCCTGCTTAAAAAGCAAGGCTACATTTCTTTCTTCTATTTCTACCCTTAATGAGCCCAGAAAGCCCCTTTTATCCTTCCTTATAGGCTTAGTTCTTTTAACCTTAAGTGTCTTGCCAAAAACACCCCTTGAACATTCCTATAACCTTTACGCTTTATGTCAATCAACCTATATCATATAATCTTTCTAACATCAACATAAAAATTAATTTCCACAAAATTTCATAAAGACCTCATACCCAATGTAAATCACACTTATTCATCAAGAAGAAATTTTGGGGGCCAACATTTCTTAATATACTCACATTTATAAACAATTATACCTAGAATGTCAATGAATGCTTGTACAGTCTTTTTCATGTGCAACGATTCAATATTCATGTGTATATGTATGACATGATGCGTGAGCATGAAAATGCATTTCTAATCTCTCATTAATCACTCATATTTACTATTCTAGCCTCCTAGTAGGTAATGGGATGTTACAAATTATGTCATCTATAGGGTCAAAATTGGACAAGACGATGTAAGATGAACAATGACCAGAAGAAGTTTATGAACAGTGCACAAAAGATGTTTTACAATTAGCATAACTTTATCTAGAGATATCAAATTAAGGTTATTCTTAGATGGTTGGAAAGAAACATTCAAGATTTAAAACTTTCATGAAGACCTTGAAGATAGATTCTATCATCTATAGGGTCCAAATTGGACCAGACGATATAAGATGAACAGTGACCAGAAGAAGTTTATGAACAATGCACAGAAGATGTTTTACAATTAGCATAACTTTCTCTAGAGATATCAAAACAAGGTCATTCTTTGATGGTTTAAAATAAGAATTGAAGATCTACAACTTTTATGAAGACTTTGAAGACAAATTCTATAATTTATAGGGTCAAAATTGGACTAGACGATGTAAGATGAATAGTGACCAGAAGAAGTTTATGAATAATGCACAGAAGATGTTTGACAATTTGCATAACTTTCTATAAAGATATCAGATCAAGGTCATTCTTAGATGGTTTGAAAAAAGAATTCAATATCTATAACTTTGATGAAGACATCAATCGAGATTTTGTTATCTAAAGGGTTAGAATTGGACCAAACGATACAAGATGAATAGTGACTAGAAGAAGTTTTAGTCTAAATCCTATTTGGAATAATTAGCATAACTTGCTCTAGAGTTATCAGATCAAGGTCATTCTTAGATGGTTTAAAAGAGAACTTCAAGATCTACAACTTTCACGAAGACCTTGAAGATAGATGCCATCATCTTTAGGGTCAAAATTGGACCAAAATATGTAAGATGAATAGTGCACAGAAGATACACGTGATCACCAGATGATACGTCATCTCCAGATGACACAGTTTATACTTCTGATGTGTCTCCATTTATAAGGATCACAACTTTTGAATCTGATGTCCAAAAATTTTATACTATATACTGTTGGAAAGCTAAAAAGATAAGAAAAAACTTTCTAGAAGACAACTTTGTTTAATTTAGCCTAGATTAATCCAGTTTTCCTCTTGAAGTTAGAATACAAAATTTACCCCTAAGGAAGACTTGAAAATTTGCACTGTGCAAAACTTGGAATGTCCTGAACATAACCATCCAGCTACCAAAATGACTTCATTAAACTCTCAAACCTCAACTCAAAAGGGTTTTCAAATCGAAAATTCCCACAAATCACAATCACTAAAATTTGGTTCTAGAATACTTAAACCCATGCATTTTCTAACTCCATGAACTAAAATCCTTTCAAAAATGCAAAAGATTCAAAATGATCTTACCTCGATTCTTCACCAAATGAAGAGATCTTTAGCTTAAATAGAGCTCTTCTCTTCCTCTTAATATTTCTCTCTCTTCTTCATAACACTCTCTCTTTTTCTTAAAAAGCAAGACTACATTTCTTTCTTCCATTTCTACCCTTAAGGAGCCTAAAAGGCCCCTTTTACCCTTCCTTATAGGCTTAGGTTGTTTTAACCTTGAGTGTCTTACCAAAAACAACCCTTGAACATTGTTATAACCTTTACACTTTAATTCAACCAACCTATGTCATATAATCTTTCTAACATCAACACAGTAATATATTTCCACAAAATTTCATAAGGACCTTATAATTACTGTAGATCATATTTATTCATCAAGAAGGAAATTTTTAGGGTCCAACATTTCTCAATATACTCACATTTATAAACAATTATACCATGAATGTCAATGAATGCATGTATAATTATCTTTATGCGCAACGATTCAATATTCATGTGTAAGAGCATATCATGTAATGCATGAGCCTGAAATGTGTTTCCTAATTTCTCAGGAATCTCTCACATTTACTATTTTAGCCTTAACATGGGTAACAAGATGTTACATGAAATGCTTCACTTTCAATTCTCTTATTTTCTCCTTTATCATGAAATTAAAAAACACCTCTGGGTTTTACTTTGCAAGCGACCAACTAATCTGACTTGTCTCATCATAAGCTGGGAAAAGGGACATAATACATTTAGATCACCTACATTGCAAATATGAAAGGTTCAAATTGTCTAAATCTTCTTCATTGGTTTATTTCAACTAGATTGTCTTGAATGTGCACTTTTATTCCAACATTAGGAGTTGGATCAAACCAATCACACTTAAATATTACACTTTGTTTTATTGGCAATGTAGGGTACTCCATTTCAACTATCTCAATAATTTTACTATAGTAATCCATCAATTCTCCCTATATACAAACCTCACTATTTACTGTTGCCATGATATTTTGTATGAAATTTGTATCCATTAACAAAATACAACAGATATAATTTAGCAGTTTGTAAAGGTCCTTTCACAAGATCACATATAAACTTGTTCTTTATTGGATTTTCTGAGGTCTACACAAAAAGAATTTATCATATTAAATAGTATAATTTCATTTAAACACTTTGATTTAATAGTTTATGTTGGCCCCAAAATTTTTTTTATTGAAGTTAAGCATGATTTAAATAAATTTTTAGGTTTTAATATATTAATTATTTTGGAGTTATTTAATTATGTCAAAGTTATTAGGATTTATTGCATGGGTCAATGAAATTAAAGTGTTAAGGTTATAAAAATGTTGAAGGATATTTTTGGCAAGACATTTAAGTATAAAAGACCATAAGCTTATAAGAAACGACAAAATGGACATTTTAGGCTCATTAAGGGTAAAATTGGAAGATAAAAATGTGGTCTTGCATTTAAGGGAAGGAAAAATGTGAATTGGGAGAGAAGAAGAGAAAATAAGGAAGAGAGGAAGAGAGATTTCAGTTATTCAGAGAAAAGAAGAGAAAATAAGCTAAGTTTCAATTTTTCTTAGCCTTTAAGAGAGATTTTAAGGTTGTTCAAGAAGAGAAAAAGGTAGAGAAAAATAAGAACTTTCATTAGAGCCAAGAAATTCTTCATTTGGTAAAGAATCAAGGTAAGATCATCTTGAACCTTATGGATTTTTTGAAGGATTTTAGTTCATGGAGTTTAGAAAATGCATGGGATTGAGTATTCTAGAATCAATTTTAGTGATTTTTGCATTGTGGGATTTTCAATTGGATTCCTATTAAATGGTGTTTTTCCATTGATGAAGGAAATAAAGAAAGGAAAAGGAAACAAAAGGAGAGGCATTTTGAACAAGTCTTTAAGCAAGGAAATTTAAGGTGGGTACATGTTTATAATAGAGTAAATAAGCCACTAAATGTTTTCTTTAAATCAAGGAAGTTTAATGACTTTCAATTGCATCATAGATGTTGCATTTGTTGTTTCTTGAATGGATTGTGAAATTGTTATGTGTTTGATATATGAATTGTGTTAATGATTTATGAAAAGACTTTGAAAATGATTCTTTTTGAAAAGATACATGTTTATGAAATCATGTTTTTGGAATTGGTTTTTGAAATATCCCACGTTCATGAAAAACAAGTTTCAAAAAATGTACCATTTGAGCAAACGGTTTTCAATTCATGAATTACATGTTATGTGGATTTGGTGTAGTCCATTCACGTATGTCACGTGCATGTTGACCAAGTTAAAGGCTTCTCCCATTAATCCGCTAGTGGCACGAAGCTCCTTCATGGACTCCCTCATGTTTACGTCTACACAAAACCTCTATGTGGGATTGCAATAATACGTCAAGTTTACACAAAACCACTATGTGGGATTGCAATAATACGTCAAGTTTACGACTACATAGGACTATTATATGAAAATGAGTAGTTCGTCATGTTTATGGATCTACCCAAACCATTCTGATGTGTTTATGTGATTATGATATATGAATAAGTTTGATACATTCATGTTTTGTAGTTTGTGATTTTAACTACATGATGAGAATTTAAGACACATGTGCTTTATGGTTTCAATAAGAATTTTTTATGACAATTGAATGCTTTCAAAGGGTTTGCTTATTTTTCTGTTATAAACTTGTTGCCCACGAGCTTTTAAGCTCACCCCCTTTTTGTCCCAACTTCAGGTGAAGAGAATGAGATCGAGTAACCAAGGCATCATTATACTTTTGAAATGTTTTTGTATTTTAAGTTAGATTTTTTAAATGCAAGGCTTAGTCAGATTTCAAGTATTAATTGTTCAAGACTCTTTTATATCTTGGGATTTTGTCAAATGATGTATTGTGGATTGAAATACCCATTAAATGCTTTGAAAACACTTATCCTTATGGTATTAATGAAATATGAATTATGTATGGATGATGTGAGATGAAATTAGATATACTTGAAGAAGTTATCCACTTGAGTTGATAAACTTTGAACATGAATTGTTGTAGCTTATAAGTGAGAGATTATGGAAATGAAAGATAGGATTTTGTGGATGATGAGAATTGGATGTAGGTGATGAACCAAATAAGTAGAAATTAAAAAGTTTAATGAAATATAAATTGGTAGTTGAATTGTTATGAATGATGTTGCATTAGAGGAAGTGAATTTGGGACAATTTTCAAGTCATTCATAAGGGGTAAATTTGTGTTCTGACTCAGGTGAAAAACTGTACTAATCTAGGCCGAATTAGACAAAGTTGTCTTCTTAAAAGTTGTAGCTTATCTTTCTTAAATTCTATTGATACAAAGTATGAAATTTTTGAATATTGGAGTTAAGAGATATTTGTGATGCTGCTTAGGATGGACATTTGGGAGAACTACATTGATTTGATATTTCAAACCCCTTTTGGAGGCAAAATATCTTTCTAGAGTCTTCATGGAAGTTGTAGGTTTAGATGTCCTCTTCGAAACGGCCTTTGAATGACCTCAATTTGATATCTCTAGTAAAAATTATGCCCTTTTAACCAATATAGATTGGAAGAAGAAAAGCAGGAAGGGAAAAGTTGCGATCGCAAAAGTTGCATCACACCCTTCGCTCATAAGTCACAATCGCGACCCACAAGTCCTCCCCCCCAAAACCTAGACATGTTCCACTCTTTTGACCATAACTTTGTCGTCTGACATCCAAATGACTTGATTTTTAAAACAAGGTATTTCTAACACGTTTCTCTATCTCTCCATAAAAATTTATAGTTTTTGGTATTTATTTGAAAAAGATTAATCGAATCACAATAAGGGTATCAGTTGGAAAAGCATGAATTGGATATTTCATTGATCATACTTTGATATTTGGAAAATATATTGATATATGTAGTTCCAAATGAGTATAGGGTATAATTTCAGCTTAATAACAGTCCGAAAATGTTTGAGCTATAACTTTAAGATTTCTTATCCAAATTGAATGATTTTGATGTCACTAGAAACTTAAGACAATGGGGAACAAAGGTACTAAAGAAGTCAATTTGTAATTCTAGTTTAAGGTTTCCCAAAACTTGTTCTGATGTAGGATAAATGAGTTTGTTTTTTATGTTTGACTGGTGTGGGCACGCCACCCTTGTGGGATGCTGATTGAGCCCAAGTTTATTACATAAATTAGTGACATTTTCATGACTTTTGCTACATTTTTTTGACTCCTATCTCTAGCTTTTGTGCTTAAATTGACTCTTGAGTGTGTACCTTTATTTTATGTAGTTTGAGAGTAAAAATTGTCACAAATCAGTATAAAATGCACTAATTAATTTTCTGAGAACAATTGACACTGCAAACTACCATTGTTCATTGTAGGAGACTCAAGGAGAGGGGACTCAAGAAGAAGAAGGTGTAGAGTCAAAGAAGGTTGAACTGAAGTCAACAAAAGAACAGGCATAACAGGAAGTTTGCCACGGCGAAAGGGATTTGTCGCCACAGCAACATACAAAGGAATCCAGGCTGATCTTTTGGGAAAAGTTTTCCGCAGTGAAGATTAATTCTTTCGCCGTGGCAAAGAAACCAGTAACAGAGCAAAACCTTTCGAGAAAGTTTGCTGTGGCAAAAAACATTTGTCGCCGCGATGAACCTTCACAAACTCGGACCAATTTTGGAAAATTTACCCCATATGCAACCTGAACCAAATCATCTTTCGTTTAAAAACCTACCAAATTAGGTTACAATTGACAGGGGGAGAGACACGAGAAATATACCCGACAGACACAACAAGTTTCCACTTGATACACACAATCACGGCTCTTCCTCTCCACTTGACCATCATCAATCACTTCTTTCCATTTTTCTATCTCCACATTCATTATCTGTCGCAGCTACCATGGATGCTCTTGGTGGGTTTCTGGTTGTGAGTTCTCCTGAAGCAATGCTTGACTAAGCACCATTTCCTCTTGAAGATGTAGCAATGGCTTGAGTTTAATGAGCTTCAAAGGGGAAGTAGTTTGTTCATATTTAACTAAATTATTGTGAACTCCTTAGTTAGGATTTATGCTTTGTAGTTAGATTTTCTTGATTATAGTTTAATCAAGTGTTAAACAATTCATTGTGTTATTGTGTTTGTTGATGTAGAACTTAGAGCTTGAATATATGAAGTCTCATATATGTCATTTAGTGATTTTGTTAATTCTCTTTTATCTACTTAGTTGTGTTTGATATTAAGATGATACTTGATCACTAAATTGATCACTTGCATTAACTACCCATTGCACACATTAAGATGCATTCAACAAGGTTTTAAGAAATGGAGTTCATTGATTAAAACCTTGGACTTAAA
>JANSVA010035254.1:0-13975 GCA_025504915.1 Erythroxylum reticulatum | reverse complement strand
GCTAAGGTAGGTGCTGTGTAGTGTGTTGGTAGAGGAATAAAATAAGCGTATTTTGATAATCTATCCACAATGACCCAATTAACTGTATAAGATTAAGAGGTGGGCGGATGTGCAATGAAATCCATTGTCAGGTCCTCCCAAACTTGTTCTGAAATGGGTAGTGGTTGTATGGGTCAAAAAGTTTTTCTGTTGAGTATTTGTTTTCCTGACAAATTGAGCAATTACTCACAAAATTTTTGACGTCTCTGTAGTGTCTTGGCCAATGAACAAGAGTTGAAAATCGAGCAATAGAAGCTTTAACACCTGAATGGCCAGCAAGAGTAGTCGCATGGAATTCATGAAGTAATTTTTGTCTTAATCCAATCTGATCAGGTATATGAATTTTGCCCTGAAAATATAATAACCCGTCTTGGAGCTGAAAAGGTTGTTGCATTTGAGTATCTGAATTGTATTTTTGTAGGAGTTGAATTCCGGCTGGGTTTTTGGTGATAGAAGTCCTGCAAAATTTTCGACAAAGAAGAATGAGAAACAGATCCTGCTAAGAAGGAAGAATTTGGAGTCTCCTTGAGTCGTGATAAAGAATCGGGTACAATGTTAAATTTTCCAGGCTTGTATTTGATAATTTAGAATCTCATTTCTGATGTTTTGATGTGGTTATATGTTGAGTCAACAAATTTCTGATGCTCTGCTGATCTGAAAAAATAATAAAATGGCAACCCATTAAATAGTGATGCCATTTTTTTTCCGCTTCAGTGACTGCATATTAGTTCCTGAACATAGGCAGAAGCATTACACATACGAGGCACTAATTTCTTGCTAAAATATGCAATAGGATTACTATTTTGAGATAGGACTACCCTTACTGCAAAGCCAAAAACGTCACATTCTACGGAGAATGGAATGGAAAAATTAGGTAGTTGTAGGATTGGAGTAGATGTAAGAGCTTCCTTTAATTTTGTGAATTTGACAATGTTGTAGGATTCTAAGAGAATTTGTCACTTTTAAGGAGATCAGTGATTGGACTGGCAATAGATGCATAATGCCTCACAAAATGACGGTAATACCCTGTCAAAACCTAGAAATCCTCAGAGTTCAGTTAGGCTGCGAGGTTCTGGCCAGTCCATAATAGCTTTAATCTTAGAATCATCTACTTGAACACCCTTTTCGGAGATAACATGCCCCAAGTCATTGACAGAACAGACGCCAAATTCGCACATAGGAAGCTTAGCAAAATATTAATTATCCAGTAACAACTGTAAAACCGTGCGTAGATGTACCATATGCTCATCCCAATCAGAACTATAAACTAGAATATTATATTTATTAAAAAAAAACAGAATGAACTTACGTAAGAATCATTGCACTTTGAAATGTAGCAGGACCATTTAGCAACTCGACCCGAAAGGCATAACCAAAAATTCAAAATGGCTATCAATAGTTTGTTGTCTTATGGACATCTTCTGTGACAACTTTTATTTGATGATAACCTGCACGTAAATTAATTCGAGAAAAAAATTGTGCACTATAGAGCTCGTCAATTAACTCCTCAACAGTAGGTATGGGAAATCCGTCTGGAATTGTGATAGCATTTAACGCCCTGAAATTCACACAAAAACACAAAGTATCATCTATTTTTTTAACCAGTAAAACTATAGAGGAGAATGGGCTGGTTCTTGACTGAATAATACCCTGAGACAACATATTAGAGATAATTTTTGTCATTGCATCTTTTTGGTAGTGTGGGTAGCGGTAAGGTTTAATGTTAACGGGCGTTGAGTTGGGTTGCAAGTGTATATGATGGTCATGAGAACGATTGGGTGGAAGGCCTTTTGGTAAGTGGAAAACAGTTTGAAAATGGCTAAGAAGTGAGTATAGGTCAGGGGAAAGATTTAGAGGAAGAGTGAAATCAGTAGAAAGGGCAGTAGGTTGGGAGTCTGTGTGAACCATACGATTGAGTTGATTGTAAGAAGAAATGGAAGGATGAATTTTGGATTCTCTGACACGCAAAATGTAATTTTGTTTGTGGAAAAAAGATATCATAGGAATATAATAGTCCGATAAAATTGGACTAAGTGTCCGCAACCATTGAATTCCTAAAATCACATCAGCCCCATGTATAAGAAGAGTATAAAATGGAGTGGTGTATGAGTTTGAATTGTTTAGTCTATGTTAAGACACATACCCATACAAGTAATGTGAGCCCCATTTCTGCCCATAACAGAAAATTTTGAGGTATCAAACACTGGCAGATTTAGAAAATGAACTAACCTGGGGTCAATAATATTGAGTCCACTAAAACTGATAAAGAATGGCCAGAAATTTTACCTGTCATACGTAAGAGTGTAAAAAGTGGAAAATCCTGATAAGGCATCATTTGAAATATGGAAATGCGTCATATTTGGAGAAACATCAGAAGGGAGTAATTCGGAGAAGAGAATGTTGTGTTCATCAGTAGAGCATGGGACATCAGAAGTAGTATCCAAAGATTCCGGTGGGGATTTTCAAGTAAGATCAACAGAAATTGGTTGTGTTTGCATTTGTGACCAGGGCCAAATTTTCCATCGCAATTGAAACATAAACCTTTGGCATGACACTCTTACATTTCTGTAGGTGATAGCCATTATAGGCATATGTGTTTGGGCAGGATTAGGTAAAAGGGGTGGTTTGGGTATAGGTGGTAATGGTTTTGGAATATAACCCACAGGTTTAGTGTCTCGGAATTTTGATTCAATGAGTTTGGCCATACCTATTGCTTGAGCTAGATTAAGGGGTTTTAGAATGACGATTTCTTTATAGATTTTGGGTTCCAAACTCGAAAAGAAACATTGTAAAACGGATTCAGTAGGCAAACCTACAACTCTATTACTAAGGCGTGCAAAGGAGATTTGGTAATCATGAACATAACCCATTTGTCGTAGTTTGAAAAGAGTCCCTTGAGGATTTTCATATTGTGAAGGTCCAAAAGTGAGTTCTAGGGGTCTAATAAGAAGATAACTGATTAGTGGTGAACATCCATTTAAACTAGGTCAAAGCATCCCCACACATGTAAAAACCAATCAGTTCTAAACGACCTTCAATTGGGATTTTATAAAATTCAAAGTATTATTCTACTTGAAAATTTCAGTTTAAAACATCAGTACCATCAAAAGTAGGCATGCTTAATTTAGGAGGTTTAAGTGAAAATGAAGAACTAGAAGAGAGTTGCTTAGGAGAATCATTATGATAAAAATGAGGATGAGTGTGTGGAGAGATGGTTGAATGACGACGAATATTTGCTGAAGGAGAAACAGATCTCTTGCACGTGGAAATGGAGGATTAAGCTGAAAGGCATTTACCAAGGATGACAACGATGTTGCAATAAGATTGGAATTTTGCTGGTCAGATTTTCCCAATAGAGTTGTTTGATGTGAATCCAAGTACAGCCGCATTGATTTTAATAAGAGAAGCCATAGCATCATCAACAACATGTTGGGGTTTGGGAGGCATGATGAACGTCAATGAAAGCACCAAATAATATGAAGCAATGAAAATAATTATCCCAAATTTGAGAGAGATGCTCTCTAGAAGATGAAGTTTGTTTGTGTAAATAACTGTCAGGCAGTCTCTGGCCTAAACCAGATCATCCCCCTTACTACGTTTTGTCCAGAAAGAAATAGGCATGTTATATATATATATATATATATAACTTTTACAAGTATCTTTGGTTGCATTATACAAGAGTGGTCGATTACCCTAACAATTGACGAAAAAAAATGAAAATAAAAAGTCCTAAATTTACAGTACAAAACTGATGAGGTAACTGAAATAAATGAGTTGGTGGTATTTTTAAATCTTAAGTCTATGTGCAGTCAACAGACGTAGATTTTGTCAAAGTCCTGACCTGTGAAACAACACAGCGATCGAAATTGCTCGGTATCAAAACTGACCAGCCCGGATGTCTCTATCAAGGCGATCTGCATTAAGGGTTCCTGGAAGCTCCCGAAAGTCTTCGTTGAATATAGAGTATGCACTGGATTAAATAACACCGATTATTGGAAACCACTTCACATTCTCCAACATAAATTCTTGATGTAATTTCAATTCAACGAAGTAAAATGGATACATGAACAGAAGCAGAGACAAAGTGGCTTAATCAGGAGCTGTAAACAAATAATTAGTACAATACAACACTTCAAAAAGTTACCAGCTTCCATTGACAACCAATGATTTTACAGAAAAAGAAAAAACTATATGATTTTCCTGTCATTTATTATATTTTAAAAACTTTCATATACCCCTTTCAAGTGCCCAATAATAGTCACACAACCCCCTATTATATTATTCCAACAAACTCCCTAATCTTGGCCGTGAATTTAACCGATCACACCAAAAGAATATGAGAAAGGGACATTTTCCATGAGATTCACTTGTTGGTTATAGAATCTAATCTTTTTACTGAATTTAAACACCAAAAGAAAATGAACATCATCTTTTTATGCTTATAATACATATCATACATCTACACACACATTACCTGAGTTCACCAGCTCGCCGCCGTCCAAGATTTAGGAAGATGATACAAAAGCCTGTCCCAAGTATCTGAAATAATTTAGCAACCAGAGATCAAAACGTGGAATTAGTCAGGAAGCAAACACAAGATATTTTTTCATATTAACAAGACAATGATCGACTTTTTTCTTGAGCATCACGCAAGATTTTTCTTCGTCCTATCTTGTTCAAGTAAAACAATTTCAGGAGATACACGTCCCACTACCAATTTATGATCCCACCAATGTACAATTCGTGAAAAGCAGCATATTTATGGTATTATGACAGTTGCATTTGGAAATCCTAAACTTCTGATTCAATATGAAAATGAATGGTAATTTACTTCTTATGAGGTAGGCAGACAAATTATAATTATAACTTCAAAGGATTGCTTTAATTTATGTGAATCTTTTTACCTACTGTGCAAGGTAAACACGTTAGAACAGGCCACAATCTAATCCATTAAGAAAGTTCTTTAGTACAAAAAAAAAAAAAAGATAAATCAGCTGAACCAAGTACAAAATTTAGGCTAGTGATACTGGAACTGCTAAATAAAAGCTAAGAAACTCAGCTTGAGTCTGTTTGACTCAAGCACTGCATTTGAACCCAACTTCAACCCTACAAATCCCAAGGAAAGGAAAGGAAAAGGAACAAAAAAATTAAAACAATCAATTAACCAAAAGAAAATGAAATAAAATGAAATTGTTACAATAGTGTAATTATTGCAAACACCAGCTCGTTATTCGAGTGCTTAAAAGAAAATGAAAGGAAACGAAAAGAAGAATTAACAGTGCATATTAGAGAAACTTTTAACACCAGATCAAGATTACTTATTGGACGTTGGGCAGTCTAAATTACCATGGGGAAAGTAGGCAAATAAGCAATAACAAGTTAACAACAACTGAAATGAGATTGCTTCACTATGCTACAAAAGGAACCACAAGTATGCATTGTAAACATAGCAGTTAAAACCTAAGAAAATCAACAGATAAAAGCAACTTACATATAGAGGTCCAAGATCCCATCTACTGGCAAATGGTGCCAAAATGAACCATAAAATAATTACAGCCCACATCTTGAGAGAGAGGGAGAAAAGTGCCATCAAAAAGATATCTATGAATGAAACAGTAAACAAGAATCAATCAGCAGAAGACAATTTAAAGTGATACACCATAAGCTAGGTGCTGACCTGGAAGCTTCAACTTGTCATGTAGAAAAATGTAAAGCCTCCTCTTCCACTGACTCGTTGACTCTGGCAACCGAAATTTCTGAAGGTAAAAAATTTAGAACAAATTTTAAAAGACATGATTTCTCATTTACAAAGCATTTAAAATCAGTTCAACAACATTGATTATTTGGGTTTACCAGATCATCATCGTCAAAATCAAATCCATCGCGGAGATGTTTAGCCGGTGGTTTTGGTTTGACAGCAACCATCAGGGAATCTACACGATAAACCAAAAATCCCTTGATTCTAGAAGTAACACATCAGGTCTAGTGTAATACATTTTGCAGGAGTGAAGCAAATATCATTGTCCAAATAAAATATTAATTGAATAATATCAGAAAATTAGGACATACATCATTTATCTTAAGGATTTCCCTTCATTGGTATTAAAATATCAATACTGTTTCTCAGACGTAACCTCAAGAGATTCAACTACAGAACTATAAATCTTCAACAATACACTATTAAACTACTGTGAGTTTCATGATGAAAGAAATTAACTTCTAAGTATCAAAAGCTCTGTTTTGTAATTAGTTTAAATTGAATTTTTTCATCAGTTTTAAGAATTGCACTTCAGTCATGATATAAACAATTCAACCAATTATCAAGAATCTTAATTAACCGTGAATAACATAGCCAAGCCTTCAAAGAGGTGAAGATTGCAAAATAAGAAGCTTATGATGAATATAAATGGTTATCGAAGGTAGCAACCATAAATATTGAAGTATTATACAAGCATTATTGTGAGGAGAATTCGGCATGATAGGAGTAGCTGTTTTGTTGTTTACAACAGACAATAACGTACAAAAGTTAAAGATGGACAAAGAGAGATATACACAAGAAAGCCACCATATGTTGTAGAGATCTTAAACTCCTTCAAAATGACATAGATCATAACATATTTATGCAGGTACAAATCACATAACAACATTTCCATGCCACAATTTAGCACCAGTCAAACATTGGGCGTCAAATCTAACATCCCAAGTTCATTTGGTTGCCCAGTAAACTTTAAACAAGTTGGCACAACACAATTGTGACAGGCCATTACAGCCCTATTGTACTATGCTAAGTCTAAACAACATCAAAGATAAACATCCTCATTGCAGTTTGACATGAGCTCTCCCCTTGAACCTTGTTATACAGTGTACATATTTTGATAGTTCTTCAAACTAATTAAGGTTTCAATTATCATTTTGAATAAAATACCTGCACAATCACTACCGGATTTCAAATTCAGGCATTCAGAGGATACAGTATATATTTCCATGTAGTTTCAGCAAGCAGGAAGCAAAAACAAACAAAAATCATGTAAGCGTTCAAGAGAAATTTACATGCAAATAATTCTAGACATATATATATGTATATATAAATATATAGCTATACTTGTTGCAAAAGGAAGAAGATAGGTAAAAGTAGCACTTGAGCTAATACTATAGGAAAGAGCTATACCCCCAGCATTGAGTTGGAGGTGCACATCATCGTCATCTCTGCTATCACGTAATACATTCCCATGCCATATAAGCCTCAAATTATCAATTGGTAGATGAGTACTTTCTGAAACCAACTTTCTCAAATCACGCACCTGAGTGACAGAATGATTTAAAAAGCCATCTTAATACCTTAACAAAAATCATTTTTACTATTTTCTAGTCAGGAGTATGAAACTAAAATTTTCTAATTGCAATTTGAATTCAATCCACATGACCCTTACTCCGGTGCAACATCCAGGCATAGAACAAAATTGAATCTCTCCAGATATATTGCCACAACTTGTCACAGCTGAAAAGAATGAGACAGCAATGCCCACAACTCATAATCAATTCTAACCACTTGATCGAATAAGAACATTTTGGGCAAGCAAGAATTTCCTAACCAAGCCCATCCCCATAATCGGAAAAACATTCGTGGACACTCCTTACCCTCTTCCCATCTGAACAAAAGTTCAACACACATAGATAATACCATTGAAGTTGACCACAATCCTAAGTCCAAATCACTGTCAACAACTGAATTAACGATATCTACAAGAAATTCAATGAAACTAGCGATTACCTTGATGTTGCAGGGTACAAGGAGGCGAGATGGAGGAGAAGGGCCAATAGCTTTGAGGGTGATTTCTACCATTTTCTCTTCTTCGCTTCTTTTCCTTCTTGCTTCATCGTTGCTGTTATTCTTCTCATCTTCCTCAATCTCTGTCATGACTTTGATCGCCGGGTCTTGGATGTGAAATTTGATCTTCCGGGAGTATTAAATCGTATCTTTATTTTTCCCAAGGCTGTCTCTTAATATTTGGAATTAAAATTTTGGACGAGCCTAATCTCTAGAGATTGCGGATGAGTTGAATTAGGATTTTAAAATTAACAACCTTTCAATTTCTGATTTTGTTTAAATGTTCTAATTAACTTAATTTTGGATAGAAAATGTTTTATATATTATGATTTTTTTAAAGAGGAAGTGCCTCAGTCCTAAATAAATGCATTAGTTTGGCCTAATTTGATTTAGTTAAAAATTAGCATACCAAATTCAGTTTAATTGAGTTCTGAATTTAGATATTTAAATTTATTATATATGTGAATTTAAATTTAATAAAATTTTAAAATTGACTATTTATGATAAATTAGTCCAAATTGATCTAATTTAAAGTTGATAAATAAACTTAAATTTGATTAGGTTTAAATTCAAGCTCAAATATTTAAAATCAAAATTAAAATTTTTTTCAAACTTTGACTCGAAGTCTTTAAGGAATCTTAGACGGCCGGACCAAATATTAACCTTAGTTTTCAAATATTGTCTTACATACTGCAATTCCAAGTCCTAAATAGTAAACATCAAGTCTAAGAAAGTCACATACTGGGTATACAGAACCAAAATTTTATTGAATACCAACAGATGATGAATTTGAAGTTCAGAGTTCAGTCCCCAAAGTTAATTGATACTATCTAAGCTTCTGCAAATAAGGGTCTTGAAAAGATCATCCATTGCTCTAATGGAAGACCCTTTTTGCTCTCCCTCGTCGCTAATAGCTTCCCTAATCTGTTTCTCCATCTCAACTGCATTTTTCTTCATGTGAAGTCCTTTTGATGAATTCTTGTCCATAGCTAACTCTATAGACTCTTTCACTTGCTTTGCAGAGATATGGCCTTCAATTCCTCTGGTCAACTCCACGCTAACACCCATTTCCTCTACCAGCATCTTGGAATTGTATGCCTGTTCGGCTGCCATTGGCCATCCGATGATTGGTACACCTTGGCTCAAGCTCTCCATTACAGAGTTCCATCCGCAATGGCTTAGAAAGACTCCTGTTGACTTATGACACAAAATTTCCAACTGGGATGCCCAGTTTTTCACCAGCAAGCCTCTTTTTGTATTGCTCATTCGTTGTTCAAATCCATCAGGCAACCATTCCGCTTTGAATTCGCCTCGTCTGTCGAATCCTATAGGTGCCCTTATCACCCAAATGAAAGGCTTCCCTGCCTCTTCCAGGCCTGTGGCTAGTTCCATCATTTGAGAAGCAGTGATTGTGTTCTGTGAACCGAATGATATGTAAAGGACCGAACCTGGACTCTGTGAGTCGAGCCATTTGAGGCATTTTTCCAGCGAAATTCCAGGTTGTTTACCTGAATGACTTGTGCTGCTTAAGCTGGAACCCGTAGACGACGATCTCTTCAGCAATCGTGTCGGGAAAAGAGGACCAATAGGCCAAACAGGAACCTTGATGTAGTTCCTTAACCATTCCACTGATAGAGGCTCGATTTCTTCCACTGTATTGCAAAGCCAACCAAATGATTTCATGGAAAGTGAAAGCTGTGGCTGCAGAAACTTAGACCATGAGTCAGTACCGTCGGCTTTTCTGATAAATTGGTGCAACTGAGTGGTGTGGAAACGGTATTCATCTGGAAATCCGGGAACTGAGAAGTCGTAGGAATCGGCAACTCGATGATGAGGAAGATTCAACCACACAGACAGGTCTGCCAACATGCCATAGGCGCCAGAAGTAGAGAAGGTTAAATTCACAGTTCCAACAATGTGAGCTACCTCATTCGCCCATCCAAAGAAAAAATCCGATATCACACATAGCGGAGGCTTGCCTTCTTTTGCTGTAATATCAGAAAGCAACTGCTGAAATGGGGATCTGAGATCTAGAGTTGCACAGAAAAACCTACCAATCTGCTCCAACGACAAGTTCTCGGTGTTCTCTGTGCTGGGTGGCAGACCATGATCAACACTGCAAAAGGGTAGCTCGGCAAATTGGATTCTTGGCGGTTCATCATCTGGTAACGATGAGTTCAAGGTGGATCGTAAATGTTGAATGTTGAGAGGAGTATTGGCAATGGTAATGGTGAAACCGGTTGTTTCATAGATACGTCTGGCTAGAGCCAAGAAAGGTATGAGATGGCCATAAGCCATCACCGGAAGCATCACTATGTGCTGGTTGGAACTCATTTGGGACAATTGCCTTAATGTCTCGAAGCAAACGCAATCTACAAATCTTCAACTTTAATGTAATAAAGGATCAAAAGAGTCCGCCATTGTAGCAAAAAACAAAGGTAATCAACCTGCCGTTGACTGCCTGCTACGCTGTTGGTTATTGAAACTATAAAATGTTAATTTATTAAATAGACAGAAGTACTGAACTCCTAGAAATATGGTTTTATTAGTTCTTATATAAATAATAGTCAACTGCTAAGGTTGTCCTTATTAAACTCATCGTCATCCTACTAGTCCGGACCCTGGTTAAAGTTACAAACGGGTCCATTGGGCTCGAGTCTTTTTGGAAATTATTTTAACTAACGTGAGTCTTAGAATATTCCAATTTCACGCATACTTATTAAAAAAATATGTATATATAAAAATATTTCAAGTTGAGCTAAAATTAAGTATTAGATAAATATCTATGTATTTAAATCTTTAATTTTTTAATCTTAAAATTAAATACAAATTTTGTTTATTTTTAATTCAAATATATTTTTCGCAATTATCTAATAAAAATGTATTAATAAAATGACACCTTTAATATAATTTTAAAGATAAAATGATTTTATTAACTTAAAAGGGGCAATATGAAAACTAATGTTAATTCATTCATTAAAATAGTTACATCAAGTTATATTAAAGATATATTTAATTTTTTAAAGATTTAAGGAGTAATATTTTTTTATTTAATTGTACTTCCAAAAGATTAGATGTTAAATCACGCTACATTTTTAAATTGTCCAAAATAATACCAATGGTTGATATCAATAATTTATTTTTTCTAGTATTGCTTTAAAAATAAAGATGTCAAATTTGACATGATTGTTATTTTAAAAACTTCAATTTTAATTTTTTTATAAAAAATTATATAATAAATTAGATTGGTCCAACTTGTCTTTAACCTGTCCGGCCACAGACTACCCTATCGTGACCTAACCCGAACTATTTACATTCTTATTTTAAAATACCACGGCCTATCTTGACCTAACCCGAAATATTTACATTCTTATTTTAAAATATTACCATTCTTATTTGGAAATGCAAGTCCGACCTGACTTGCTTAACCTATTTACATTCCTATTTAGAAATGCACCATCCCCGTCGATTGCTCACAAATCTAGGTACTTGATTCTAAGAAATAGTGAACTCTTTTTTTTTGTTGGGTATAGTTGAATTGGTAAAAGTACGAGGACTTAAATATCAATTTTCACTAAAAAGTCACCGACATGTTTGGTAGGAGACAGGCCATTGGTTATGGATTGCATTCGCACAAGCCAATACGGGTAACCAGGTTTAAGGATGGAATGAAACCAAGTTCATGGCTAGAAAGGCAAAACAATTCTGCCTTGAACTTTTATTAATAAAATTTATTTTAATTGAAAATTTGGGTCAAATTTAAATTTTTATTAAAAATTATTTTTCATATTTTAAATTGAGACCAAAATCAAATTTTAAAATGAACTGAAATGAATATTATATTAAATTCTTTTTTATAAAATTAATATTATCTAAATTTTGATAATTGTTCATAGGCTAAAATAATTTAAATTCAAACTCATTTCATTTTAGTCTATATTTATATCTCAAGAATAATGACAAATTATATATTAATAATAATAACACAAAAGATAAACTCCAATATACAAAGCTCCTGACTTTCTGAAGATCAAATATAGTTATTAATTATACGTAACCTTCTTTTGTATTTTATAAAAATACTATTTTTTAGACTCAATCTTATGATCTTCAGGTTATAAAAGAATGATACGAAGACTCGCTATTTAATAATAATAATAATAATTGGATTTATGAGCAGAGGTCTTAGGATGAGTCATTTGCTGCCCACCATTCATCCAAGATAGAGACCAAGCGACGTCCATTAAAGCCTACACAAATAAGGTACAACAAAAGCCGAAGGAAGAAAAGGAGGAAAAGCAGCCATGGCACTCAGAATGTGGGCTTCTTCCACGGCCAATGCTCTTCGAGTCTCTGTTGCCGCCCGACCTCACCTCTCTACTCCATTCTCTCTCTCAAGATGCTTCTCCAGGGGTCAGTCTTCTGCTCCTCCTACAAATTTTTGACATCTTTCTTCAGTTTCGTACTTTGGCTAGTATTGTATTAGTTCTTCCAAAGCTGTCATCTTTACTTGAATCCCAAAACGGGTTTCAGTTCTGTTCTTCTGCAACTCCTGCGTAAATGATTTTATTATTACTATGGAATTTAGTTGGACCCGATGCTGGTATAACATTTGTGAGAAGGTGCGAATAGAGTCATAAAATTGTGGTTTTCATGGATGTGTGTAGTTGTGGATGGGTTGAAGTATGCATCTTCACATGAATGGGTGAAGCATGAAGGCTCAGTGGCTGCAGTTGGCATCACCGATCATGCTCAGGTTAATGTCTCACGGAAATTGACCTTTTTTTCATCAGTTGCAGTATTTGTTGTTGAAGATTTTTAACCTTGCCAAGCTCCAAATTTTTATGGCTAGTGTTACAGAGCATGTAAAGGATTTGTATTCTAGGGAGGTAATGTGCTGCTTCAGTTCAAGCTCATTGGAAGAATTTAAGATAAAAAAAAAAAGGGCAAAACGCTAATTGTATTTCTATATATATATATAAACCTTTTGAATCGAAGAAACTGCAAGTTCATTACTTCATTGTTGGGAGGGATTACACTTCAATTTCTTTTTTTCTCAGAATTTTATCTTTTTAGTTACTCGGCATTGAAGTATGAATTTTGTTGCATTACGGTACTCACAGGATCATTTGGGAGAAGTGGTGTTTGTGGATCTGCCGGAGGCTGGCGGAGCAGTCTCCAAAGGAAGCAGCTTTGGAGCAGTGGAGAGTGTCAAAGCTACGAGTGACGTCAACTCTCCAATCTCCGGCGAGATTGTGGAGGTTAATCCAAAGCTTAGCGAGTCACCTGGCTTGGTAAGTCTCTAGCAAAAACTTGATTAACTGTCCTGTCTTTTTTGGGTTCCCATGCATGTTGAGAAATCAAACTGCAGTTTACTAGTGCGTTATGGATGTTTACAACTACAACCCCCCAAGAAAAGCCTTGCCATTTATTTATAACTTTAGCCCCTTCAATGAGCTTTGTAGTTTGGTACCAGTGAGTCAAATCCTAAAAAGAATCCCCACAAAAAGGCCACTAGATCGAGCACCAGTGATTTCGTAACCTGTCAAAATCTTGGCTAGTTGATCGGAGATTAGATCCTGTGTCCAATTTTATCCTATTCAATCCTGTCTAATGGCTAAAACAGTAGGATTATACGGGGTAAGACTGGACAGAAGATCGGAGGTGAATTGATCGAAGTGGGTAGTGCTAATAGACCTATAGATCATGGAACCAATAGGGTGGATAGGCCCAACCACCACACTACACTTATAGACACGAACTCCCCTAAAACCATGCATTAGGAAAAAGAATAGGTCAAATTTAATTTAATCAAATTTAAGTATTTAGATCCTTTTAAATTCAAACTTGAAAAAAGAATTAAAATTGTTCAATCTTGAAAAGTAGAATTATATGGATTTAAAATTATTAAATTAAATTATATTTGATTAAAATCAATTTTGAATATTTTAATTCGAAATGTTGTGTCTTCTCCGTATTCTTTAAAATTTTTTTCCAATGTTTATCTGCTTTTACAATAATTTGTGTGATAAAGATCAACTCAAGTCCATACGAAGAAGGTTGGATTATCAAGGTCAAGCCGAGCAATCCTTCAGAATTAGAATCCTT
>JANSVA010035196.1:0-13982 GCA_025504915.1 Erythroxylum reticulatum | reverse complement strand
TCTTCCTGAAAGCTTCCAAAAGGTCTCTCCATAACAACACCGAAGGCATATCTTAATTATGGGGCACTGATTCCCACCAATGAAGTGCATCCTTTTGCAACAAGCTAACTGCATAATCTAGCTTCTCTTTATCGTAGAACTTCATCTGAATCAGAACCCTCTCAGTCCTCTTTAACCAAGCTTCAGCCTCTTCCGAATTCGTATTTGCGTTAAAATCTACAACTTTATACTTGCGGAGCTTATCATACTGCCCACTCCTCTCCACTGGAGTCGGCACTGGAACTTATGACCTTTGGCCTATGGCATAAATGAAAGCATAAGCAAAGGCTTGAAAAAACTACAGGTCTATAGTAGGCATAAGTGGAGGAGGCGGTAGAGGCACCTCATATTGCACACTAAGTGCCTTAGGATCCGGAGTAGAATGTGTCCCCCTATCTTGTGGGGCATAGGATTCATGTGTGCTCCCTTAGTGAGAGCTAGATCGAGTCACAACTCCTCGAGTTCTCTTTCGAGGAGACATTTTCGCTCCTTCATTTTAAAGCATTTAAAACTTTTAGTTTATGTAAAACAATTTAAAATAATGCAAGTTATTCACTTTAAAACAATGCATGTTTATTTCATGTCTTAGACTACCCACTTCATGCCTAGGATACTCCTAAACTTATTGGGGTTTAGATACCATATGTGTTGGAAACCTTGCCCTCGTGAGTCATGGGCCAGACGTCCTAAGTGACATCTGAATACGTATCCTACAAAGCTGGTGTGCCCACACCAGGACAAACCTCAAAACAATTCACTTCTCCTGTTTTGGAACAAATTTTAGGAACCCTAAAATTAGAATTTCAATTTTACTAGTTTAGAACATTTGTGTCTCTATGTCTCTAGTTTATTTAGAGACAAGAATCATCTCATTTGGAGATCCTATAAAAAAGTTATGGCTGAAAGAATCCAAAACCTCAATCATATTGAACTTGTCTTGGAGAAATTGGCATAACTATCATTAGAGATATCATATTAAGATTATCTTAGAACTTTTTGAAAGAAGATTTCGAGATCTACAACTTTTATAAAGACCTCAATGAAAGATTCTATCATTTGAAGAGTAAAAAATGGAGCAGATGATAGGATCAGACGCAACCAAATAAAAAAGTAGACGAAGTGAAAAAGTAGATGAATTAGGAAAATTATCATAACTTTCCCTACATATATTGGATTAAGATATTTTTTAAATATTTTTAAAGAGAACTTCAAGATCTACAACTTTTATGAAGACCTTGAAGACAAATTCTATCATCTAAAGGGTCAAAAATGGAGCAGATGATAATATACAGAAGGAGAAGTTTTGATCAACAATAGAAGAAGCAGAAAGTCAACTATAGAAGATATGAAAGACGATACATCTTTACAGACAATATTACATCATCACAAACGATATAATGTCATCACAAATGATACATCTTTATAGATGATATGACATAATCATAGATGATATGGCATCATCATAGACAATACATCTTTACAGACAATATGATGTCATCACAGACGATATGACGTCATCATAGACAATATATCTTTACAGACGATAGACGTCATCACAAATGATATGATTTCATCACTAATGATACATCTTTAAAGACGGTAGCATATCTCCCTTTATAAGGACCATAACTTTTGACTCCGATGTTCAAAAATTTCATACTATATACCGTTGGAAAGCTAGAAAGATGATCTACAACTTTCTAGAAGGCATTTATGCCTAAATCAGCCTAGATTAATCCAAGTTTTCAATGAAGTCAGAACACAAATTTTTCCCTTATGAAAACTTAAGAAAGTGCAATGTACAAACTTGAGAGAGAGTCATGAGAAAAAATGCAATCATATTCCATTTGCGTCAATAGATAAGAGTTTTACAACGATTTAGTGGGCATTTGAAGTAGAAAACATATTAATATCTCAAAATCCCAAAATACAAAAGATGCATAAACTATGATTTGCTCAAAATGCAACTAAAGCCTTGTTTTACAAGATTCACTTCAAAATGCAAAATAAACAATGATCGGAGTGATGCCTTGACCCCTAACTACTCAACATCTTGCTCATCACCTAGATATGGGAGAGGAGAATGGGGGGTGAGCTTAAAGCCTATGGGTAACAATTTTATAATAGGTAACAAGCAAAACCATTTATTTAATCATTTCCAATGCAAAAATTCATATTTATGCAAATTATGTACGAATCACTCTTGTCAACTTATCATGAGCAAATAAGCATATCAAAATGGTTTGGGTAGATTCATAATCATGATGCACTACACATTTCCATATAATGGTGCTGTGAAGCCATAAACTTGAGGGAGCCCATGAAGGAGCTCCATGCCACTAGCGGGAAGGCAGGAGAAGTCTTTAACTTGGTCAACGTGCACGTGAAATTCTTAAGGGACTACCACAAACTCACATAAAATGTAATTCATGAACTACCCAATTGGCACTTTTTTACAAAACTTGTATTTCATGAGCACAAAATATTTCATATGCATTTCCAAAACTTGAATTGATAAACTTGCTTTTCTTGGAAAAATCATTTCCATCTTTCAATTCATCAACAATTAAAACAATTGATATACAAACATGTAGCACATTCTTACCACATTTAAAGAGCAATAAATGCACATAAATGAAGTAGTTGAAAATCATTTACTTTCATTTCTTGAAAGAAACTTTAATGGCTTATTACTTAATTATAAAAGTGAAATCCACCTTGAATTCCTTAACTATGACTTGTTCAAATGTGCCTCTCCTTTTCCTCCTCTTGTCTTTCTTGATTCCTTTTCAAAGGCAAAAATCCCAAGTTCAAAAAGGTTGTAAAAATGGAAGATCCATATAGTTCATTTATTGAAATTGATCCTAAAGTATGTAAACCCATTCATTTCCTAAGCTTTATGAAACAAAACCCTTCCAAAATCCAAAGCATTAAAAATGATTTTACCTTGAACCTTCACCAAATAAAGAGATGTTTGGTTCAAAATAAAGCTTTTATCTTCCTCTACCTTTCCCTTTCTTAGAAAACCTCAAAATCTCCCTTTAAAACTAAGAAAAATTGAAACCCAACTTAGCCCTCTTCTTTCTCTCCAACAACACTCTCTCCCTTCTTTCTTATTTTTGTTCTTTCTCTCTTCTTTCATTCCTCACTAACATTTTTGTCTTCTAAAATGTAAGCCAACTATTTCCTATACCCATTTTGCCGCTCCTTCAATGCCTTATGGTTTTTAAACTTAAGTGACTTGCCAAAATTGGCCTTACACACTCTTACTATTTTAGTACTTCAATTTCCTTAACTTATGTCATATTATCTTACCCACATTAACATGGTGATTAATTCCAACATATATTAATCTAGCAAGACCTCAAAATTTATCTAATGATGCTTATTTATCAAAATAATAATAACAAATTTCAGGGGACAACAAACTTCATGTGGACCAATACAATTCGAGCTTAGTTTATCCTTTTTCCTAACCTATTTTCATCTTTATCTCAATCTAAGTACACCTTGGGAAGGTGATACTCTTCAAATTATTTCATCTTTCACTTGCTATTTTACATCTCTTTAGTGTTAATGCACTCAACTCTTATGTCTTGCTGTTGATCCACTTAACTCATTCGTCATTATCTTGGATCACTTAACTCCTATTACAGATTCATTTCACTCATCAATAGTATCTTAAATCAATTCTAGCCTTCTACAATTTTAGTCCTCTTCATTTCAATATAAGGGTGAATGACCCCTTTTTTGTCATATAATGCCCCATACAGTATTCTATTGATGTCACTATGATAATGATTGTTATGCTTGTAGTCAATCAGAACTATACATCGATTTCATATTCCTATGAATTCCAAAATATAAGCTTTAAGCGTATCCCCAACGGTTAGGACTGTTGGTAATTCAAACATTCAATCACTTGTTTCTACATCCTTAGTAGCTAAATACTAATTCGGTACATTCCTACTAGGATGTATAGCTTAGGTTATTACTCACTCTCTCTCTAGCCACATCTTTGCTCAATCATCTTTATCGGGTGCACATCCTTCTTATTTCGATCACAAAGTAACATTTTTCCTATTCGGGCTCAAAATTCATATTCATTTTCAATTCTTCAATAAAATTCACAATTCTAAATCCTCAGATTTTGGGCTTTGTTAACTCTTTCATGTAAAACTGATCTTAAACTTCAATAGCTAATAGTAATTTGAATTGCCTAAAATTCGACTCGACATTTTATACTTTTTATAGCACTAAATTGGTAACCTCAATACCTAAATTTGTGATACACTGCTATTGAATTTTCTATTCAATGTGCCAAATTACAACAGTGGTTTTACTGGGAAATACTCATTTGTACATCAAATTCTTTTAGTAACTCTCAATCTTGTATTTAATTCTTTCAAACTCAATAATTGGCTCAATTTAAATGATCAGTAAAAAATCATAAATGTCTTTATACATATAATGTCATCAAACTCTCAAACCAGTTACTGTAGCAGCAAGTTTCTAAGTCATGTATCAATAATCAATTTATGAGACTTAAGCTGTCTCCATGCATAAGAAATCACTTGATTATGCTGCATTAGATTTCATCCTAATTCCAAATTTGAAACTTCATTACATACGACATAATCTCCAAAACCAAACGATATAATTACATTGGTGTTATAATTCATCAAGGATTCTTTTACTTTCATCAGTTCATACAATTTACACGTCTTCCCTCAGACATTTTTGTCAAAGGAATAAGATCATTAAAAACTCCCTAACAGTCTCTATTGTTATCCAGCTTCAAGCTAACTCTAGAAAATTTTGGACCTTTTATATATTCCTTATAATTTCTCACTTCATCATTACCTCCACTTTCTTTAGATGTCCCAATAAGCCGTGTTCAGGTATTATACCACCAACATTTTATTTTATCAAGATAAGGTTCACTCTCATTAAACTTGACATATAATTGTTTCTCCTTTATGATATGTAAGATTTCCTCAAATGTTTAAAAATATTCTCTTCACGTTTCAAATATGCTCCAAATATCCTCTATGATCATAGTCACTAATTGAAACAATTTTTCTTAGATCACTTTAATCTTTAGTATCATAATACTATTGGGGCCATGGATAACTTCAATAGATATAACCCAAATTCCCTTATGCCCATAATTAGTTCTCGTAATTTCTTAAGTAACTAATTCCTCAAATGAGGTAATATTATCACATGTTATTTTCAGTCTCCCAATTGACTTTTTTTCTTGAATGATTTTCTCCTTTCATTTGATTTCCTCTAATTTCACATTGACTTATTTTAATGTCTGCTCATTCATACTAGTTTCTACACACATTTCATTTTATTTGCAATCATAACTCTTGTGTTGGTAACACATTCATGAGATATAATTTGTATCTCCCGAACATATTCACATAGAATATAATGTTGACCTAAATCCCTCTCACATTAGTAATAATGTCTCCTTAAAGTCAGTAATCAAATTATATAGTTGAATACTTCACATCAAACAAAATGTATATACTCTCAATAGCATATTTTACCTCTTATGCTTGAGTCTCCGCTAGGGACATGACTCCAATATTCACTTTTGATTCATTATATATTCATTTATGATTTGTTTCTTCATTGATCACTCTTAAATTGAATCATCTGATCAACTTAACCAAATTTAGGGAAATTCTTCTTTAAAAGAAAATTTCTTGCTACTATCATTGATACTGTTCATATAATCCTTATCAATCAACTTACTAAATCATCGCTTATCGATTATTCTTAGTACCTTAAGAGGATTAATTTCCATTTCTTACACGATCATATTGTTTTATGCATCAAAACTCAATGATATAGTAGACACGATCGCATATGCTTAGATGTGTATCATCAAGGTCATTCCATTCTATTTAGAGATTTATTTTTGATAGATCACCAATTACCTTACAATAGTAATCCTTTGATCTCAAATGAGCGTAGACATTATTTCTCTCTTTAGCCTAGTGTTACATTATTTCATAATGATTCAACTACCATATAAAGTGCATTCACTCTTCCCATTTGATTCCTTATCTTTTTCTTAATCTCATGCGTATAAAAAATTCTCTCTTATATGTATTTCTAACTTTCTCCTTACTACACACCATTCATCTCTCGTAAAGTCAATTATGTCTACTTCATTCCCCTCTTATTGTTTCCTCATTTCTATCTTATCTTCCTATTGTCATTTATTTTATCTTCCATATGTACCTCTTCAATCAATTCAAAATTATAAATGTATAAATTCATCATGCAATTCTAATCTCAATTCCATTAGTATATGCTTATGGTGGATTATACCTCTTGTTACATTTTTTTCAAACAATCATGTCAAGTGCAAGTTCAACCTCTCAAGGTCACTTTCAACTTGTTTTGTACTCTTTAATCTCATCATTTCTACTTATATCCTTATTTGTCCTTAAACTATCCATGACAGTGTATTCATATCTATATCACATTCGAGGACATATCACCAAAACGTAATATTGATTTCATATTTAATAATAATACTTCCACCAATATAAATGCGTCGAATCTTTAGTTGCTCTATCTAACCATATACTGCCTCATTTCTAGATATCCTTCAACCTTCCTCTTCTCACATCATGACAGATAATCATTCTTCTCAGTACTTCTAACAGCTCAAACTCTTAACATATGCTCATGTGTGTGACTCATAGAAATACAACTCAAACTGGGGATTAGTTACTATTACCTGCTATAACATGACAAAAAATACATGTACCTTCACACATATTGTAGAAAACACCTATAAAGGATAGTAATTCTAGGCTTTGATACCAACCAATGTAGCACCCCACATTTGTAACACACGTACCCGACATCCTGAGTGATATTTGAGTTTGTACCCCGCGAGGGCGACGTGCTAACATACTCATTCCAATACTAAGAAACTCGAAATTTAGTACAATTTTTTTCACATGTGTATGCAAAAAATAGGAATCGAAATTAGGGCCCGCTTTTATTCAGAACATTTTCAATCATAGTAATACAATCAACATAATTTCAATAGCCATTTAGGCCCATTACAAATACAAAAAAAGTTGTAGTCATAATTTTATTACATTTCAAAGTCATTTACAAACCTTTCCATCATGGAAAGTTATTCCAAACAGAAATAATAAAATACACAAGCTACAACAATTGTAGAAGACTCAATTCGATACAAAAATAAGAAAAAACAAATGCGGACTCGAACTGATCCCAACCTTTATCTTTCACTTGTATGCAATGGCTATCCTTCCGTTTATCTAACGGGGTACTCTTCTGAGCCTGAAAAATATTGCAAAATTTTGGGTGAGTTTTTGAGAACTCAATGAGTGACCATCCTTGATGGCTCACTCAATCGCATAATACGTACAATTCATCAAATCATCAGATCAAGTCACATACATAACATATTCACTTAAGCATATATCACTTGATCATTCATTTCACATTTCACATTTCACATTTCACATTCGGCACATTACAATTATTCACATCATGCATATGCAGTGCACATCAAACTCACTTTCAATTTATAACTTTGTTGTGACTCAATGCCTAACTATCCTGTATCAGGAACATTGATAATTGTCCCATATCGGGCTTATTGATAACTGTCCCATATCCGTTGGTGATACTGGGCTCATTTTATATAGTGAGCCTTTGGTTCTAATACATTTTTTGAGCTCTAGGCTCTTTTTCACATACTTAGCATTAAGCTCTTTTTCGATGGCTACTCTAGTCACAATTGCCTTTATCTTTTATGCATTCATGTAATGAAATGCATCATATATATTCAGTTAATTGAAAGTGCTCAATATCACAAAATCATATTCACTATCACATTCTCATTCACGTTGTCATCGAACCATAGTCTGGCATCCAACATTTAGGTTAAGAAAATAGTTATTCCATCCATTTCATATTCAATGAGCACTTCAATGTCTCATTCACATTTCACAATCATCAGACCTTCTATCTAGAAATCAACACAATTCAATTCACATTCATAATGCATAATCATTAAATTGATAATATAAATAAAACGAACAATAAAGTAAGACCATCTAGGTCTACTCACAGTATGCTCCAGATTAGCATTTGCTTCCAGGGTCTAGAAACATCTAGATGATGATGCTCTATAAGTTCCTCTATATCATGCAAAACATACACATAACACAACTTTGCATAATTGTATAAGGGTCTATTGATCTATACATATGTATATTCAATATGTACAATGCATGTTCAATGACATTCCCGAATGTATATCCTTAATACATGTCTCATAACTAATTATCAAGATCTTTGAATCACTCCTTAACACCTAGAAACTCTCCTTATGTTAATAACTTAATCCTACTTCAATTGGGCTCCTTTAATATCACCAACATGCCTAAACATCTCATTGTACAACATTGATAAGTCAATTATTCATAAACAAACATCTCTTGGGAAAAATGTCATAACCTTTGTTGTAAATCTTGGATTAATTTCATTTTTAGACAGTTTCGAAGAGTACTTCTAGATCTACAATTTTTGTGAAAACTCCAAAATCAAAATTTTCCAAAACACACAGGTAGCTTGTGTTTCTTTCGAGTCTGATTGTGTTTTTGCATTAAAAACACACGGGTAGTGTTAATTTACACAACCTGACTGTGTAACCTTCATGTTTACTCAATTCTCCTTCTCCAATGGATCCTAAACCCATTCTATCATCACTTCCACTTGTAATCTTCCCAAATTCACCTCTTCTAATCCAAGTATCACTCCATTACCATTAAAACAACAGTTAGATTTCATTCACTCTCAATTTTCAACGCATTTGATTCATCATCCCAAGTTAGTGGATAGCTCCTTCAAATATACCCAATTTCAACTCAACATCATCTATACACATTTTGTATTCCCCACTTGATCATAACCACCTAAAGTATAACACATTCTCATACATTCAAAACATAACACAATATATACATTCATCCACAAATTTTGCTACACCCATTTCCTAATTTCATGTCAAATTTTGGGACTTTTAAAGTAGAATCTAAATTTGATGACTTTTTGAAAAATGTATCCCTATGTCTCTAGTTTAATCCAAAGGAAGAAACACCTCAATTGAACAACTATAGAGCAAGTTATGGCCAAAACACAGAAGCATACTTGTAGGTCATGTTGATGCAACATTTTCCAACTCAACTATCAAATTTTGTTTCCAAATCTTACCCTAACATAGTTCATACAAAGATCACCTTTTCTACCCCAACATTCTTCATTCTCAACTCCATTTCAAATCCAAAACATTCATAAATCAATTCATGGGTTAATTAATATGTTCTGTTTTTGTTTCATGATCAATATTTGATCGTTAACCAAAAACAGAACATATTCATAATCTCATTTCTAATTGATTTTCTACACTCATCCTAACACCATTTTATGGATCATCCAACTTCCAAAAAATATTTATAACAAATTATGGATCATTAATGGTTACAAAAACATGACATTTAGTGGACTTAAGGAAATGTTTGGCAAGTGATATTTGCCAGTTGCCACATGTCTATTCCTAAAGCATTTGATTAGTTTTTTCATTTAACTAGTCCCATCAACTTCAATTTCTACTCCAATTGTTTCCCAATTTTCATTTCCACTTGTCAATAAATCTTAGTGTCACATATATAAAAATTTCCACTACTATTTTACATTTGTTTCTATCACTATTCATCAATTGTTTTGCCACTTAGGATTTTTCCTAGTCCAAAAATTTCCCAAATTTTTAGAAAAAATTCTAAATCAAAATATACACTGTCCAAATCAATTTTCAACATATAAAAACCAGTTTTCTCAATATACTCACATTTATTACCAATTATACCCAAAAATTGTCAATGAATGCTTGTACAATTATTTTGATGTGTGCAAAAATTCAAATTCATGTGCATATATGCGAACATTATGCATAAGCATGAAATGATTTTTCTAAATCTCTCTTTGAGCTCACATGTACTGAATTTTAGGATTTTAACCCTTAGTACAGGAACGAGATGTTACAGCGGCGAATTTTGCCTGTTGCCTCGTTGACTTGTGTTGTTGGTCTTCACTCTTCCACTTTACTTCTTAAATGCCCTATAATGAAAATAGTAGCTTGTAGTATCAATTGTTCTAAAAATCAATTGAGTGCAATTACTAATTATTTTTGACAATTTTACCTTCAAATTACATTAATTCAAAACAAGCACTCATGAGCTAAATTAAGCACAATATCATATATTAAGAACCAAAAAGTATAAAAAAACCATGAAATTATCACCAAATGATGTAGGAAACTTGGGTTCAATCAGTCTAATAAACAAAATAAAAATTTTTAATCCATAAAAAGTTGGACAAGATCCTAGAAAAAACTGCTAAATGATAAAATGCACCTCTCATCATTTGTAAATTTCCTACCTTTATAATTTCTGACCATTCTCTTATTGTAGTTTCTATTGGAGTTTATTTTCAAAAGAAGATAACACCTTTCAAATTCTTCAACTCCCTTATAAGTAATCCTATTGTAAGGTAGTTCCAAATTCCATAGCTCTCAAATTTTCTCCAACATAAAGAAGTTTAAAAAACTCAAACATGGACTTAAGAAACTTTTAATCACTTCGTAAGATAGCATCCAATAAAAATTAGTTTTCTAGAGATCATCTTTAAGATAATTAATACAACTTTATTTATATTTAAATGACCTTTCCCTCTCCTTTAATGAGAGAACTTTGCCTATAGATTATTTATTGCTTTGTTGTATGCAAGATTCCCTCTTAAAGAAAAGTTTTAGAGTCAAGTGGTTAAGGAATAAAGATAACAAATCTTCATTTTTTTCCATAGCATGATCATTGTAAGATGGAATAATAACATTATTACTATTTTAACAGATGATGGTCTAATATTAATTATTGATTCAAATAGAATTAAATACATTGAACACAATTTATTTAAGAACTCTTTTAACATAGTTATATCAAATTCTATCTTAGTTGATGGAATTAGCTTATTAGACCCTCCTATAATAAATGGTGATCAATTTATAAATATTATAAAGCCATTTAATCATTAAAGTAATGTTATTTATTTTTTATGGAACCGATGATCTATGACTAGATAGTTTCAATGCTATTTTTTTTTCAAAAATCTTAACCAATTGTACGGGAAGAATTTTAAATTCCATTGTGAGCTTTATAGGTAAAAAATTATAAAAGAATTCAATGGAACATTTATCTCTTATACTTATAATGTTCTAGATTGACATACATAGACATAGTGTTCTAAATATGTGAGAAAAATGAGATCCATTAGATAACTTTGATTGACCTTGTCTAAACATTACTCATGCTCACTATTGTTGTTATTAGCTAATCAACTCAATAATCTTTTCTGCCTTTTCCTAGGGCAGGGAAAAATAGTGAAATGTGATTATTACACTCAATAAAGGAAAACATTTCTTCTCGATGAGTGGTTATGATTTTCATTTCGATATCCATTTTTTCTTATAAAAATAAATAGTAAGTTCATTAGTTATGTTAACGCACAACTTTGCCTAATGAGGTGTCAACAATACCCCAACATAAACATCACCCACATCAAGGTGTAAGGTTGATTTTCACATTTCGCATTAAGGTTTAAGCAAGACATTCATTCTTGAAACAAGTATCATCACAATCATCAGGGTATAAGTTCATCAATCACCACATTTATCCACCACTTAGTAAGATATTATTCTTTTGAACAAACATCATATTAAGCATAAAGCACACATGCCCTCCATCAAGTTTTTACTTATTTCAATTTAATTTTCAAAATTTTTTTTTTAAATATTTTCCATTAACTCTTTAACCTAAGAATCTTTATGTTGTTGTTCTTTTGCCTAATCCACCTTACTTAGGTCTTTGTTCAAGGAAATTTTCCTAAGTCACCTTACTTAGGTTCTTTTATAGGGAAATTTTGCCAAAGTTTCCTTACTTTGGTCTTTTGTCTAAGTTTCCTCACTTAGGTCTTTTCTTTAAGCCACCTTACTTAGGTCTTTCATTCATTTTTATTTAATCAATCCAATTATTTGCATATTTTCACAGAGGGCACTCATTTTCTCACTTGATTATAAAATTTCAAAGTAACAAACCAATTTCCACTCTAGCAATAAGTTCAAGAAACATTTCATAAATTTCAATACAACCTTTTTATTAGACATTCATAATGATGCACTAATTCACAAAATGTACTCATAGGGTAGCAAATTATCAACAACTATAACTTGAAATGTATTTATATCTAACTCACAAAATTTTACACATATACACGCACACTCACTCACAATTTTCATGTTAAACACCTTCCTAAATTTAATTCTTAGAATCCTGAAATTAGCTCCAAACAATATTGTTAGTAGTGTGCCCTAGGTCAATGGACATATATGACTTTTGTACAAACATTATGACTTATTAATAATATATTATGAGGTATTCTTTTACATATGCTTATCTATCGTTTACGTAATGTGATTTACATTCCATAAATAGTATTAGGCTTATGTCATAAAGTATATGACTTGATAGTAAAACCATAAGCATTATAATATTATTCTAAACTATCCTTGGTCAATCGTTATTGGTGGAACAATAATGAATTAAGGCTAGTATGTGTTCTGATTGATGATCGCGTTTTACTGATCATGGATATGAGTTATCAAATCAGAAACATAGATATATGTTAGAGAACATATATTGGACCAACCTACAGAGAGAACACTACATGGTTTCATGTCATTAGTGATTCTTAATATGGTTTGACTTTAGTTCTTTGACCTGAAGTCCTCATGGTTCCCTATATAAGGAATTCAGTGTTTTGAAGTTATCTTTAACCGGATAACAAGCAGTCTTATGTTGGACATTAAATGAATCATGCAGAGGGATGAGAATGACGTAGATGGGATTTGTACCTCTCTTAAATGAGAGAGATATCATTTGGTTCTCTTAATAAGTATAATTGAAGAAATGCATGGTCGTGCTCAAATGAATTGATGAGGAGTCATCAATGTCATTTGTTATAATCAGTCAACTTGGGGATCAAGAAACTATGATTAATTAAAGGTTGACATGTACCATGCCTTGTAAGTAATCTTGATATCGTGTTACAAAGGGATTGAGTTTGTAACCAGGGTTTCAGGTTAAATCGGATTACTGATCCTTATTTGATTTGGGTAGTTATAATGTCTTACTAGAGGCCACTTATAACTTATAGCCAGTGTGTTGGATTGGAAAATGAAAGCATGCTATATTTGGAAAAACGGTAGATTTCAAAACTTTTAAGAAATCATTTTTCCAGCGGAAGCAAAAAATCCAAATCATAATGTCAATCCATACATGATATGGTATAAGGATAATAAAAACATAAACAAGACGAAGAGTATTACCGACTCCTTTGCTACAGCTCTAAATCCTCGCTGCGCTATCCTTTCCTTCTTCTCGTATCCAAATTCTTTGCTTTTGAATCCTTTCATTTAGCAATCTATCTTCTCTTTGTTATTGTATCCTCAACCAATTTTATTTACCTCTTGTTCTTTAAGGGAAACTAGGTTAACAAAATCCTTTGGTGGGAAAGGAGAAGAAACATTTGGAGGAGATTTTCTTAGAAGAAGATGAATAAAAAATGAGACTCTTTCACTTGGTAATTTCAGTTCACACTTGCATGAAAGGAGAGAGAGTCTAAAAACTTGCAAGAAACCTTTCTTACACTATCAAATTCGGTTACGCATAGAATGGAAGAAGAGATAGGCATCCAATGTATCACTTCTTTCATTAATCAATCATAAAGCAACCAATAAATGAGACTCTCTTCATTTATCTTTA
>JANSVA010035177.1:0-13985 GCA_025504915.1 Erythroxylum reticulatum | reverse complement strand
CAAATATACAAGTATTTCTTTTATGCACATCAATGTATAGAAAGTATGCACAATGCATGTTCAATGACAATTCCAGGCTGAAAAATATTCAATTACATGAGTGGATTTGGGGAAATTGAGATAACACTATGGCTAATGTGAGGAGGATTTAGATCCATATTATATTCTATGAGAATATCCTAAGGAAATACAGATTAGATTTTGATGAATGTGTTACCAAAGCAGGAAGTTAAGTTGGAAATAGATTGAAGGGTGAGGAGAAGCGAGTACGAATGAGCAAACATTAGAATAAGCCATTATGAAACAAGAGGAAATCTAAAGAATGGCGAAGATCATTTAAGAAAGGGTGAGTCAATTGGGAAATTGATAAAAAACGTGAAATAATGTTACCTCATTGAGGAATTAGTCATTTAAGGAATTAGGAGAGCTAATCATGGCCATTTGGAGTTTTAAAAAAAATCGTTTGATTTAACAGTTGCCCCAATAATACCCTGATATTGAAGATTAAAGTGATCCAAGTGAAATTTGATGATGTATTAAAGGTATTCGAAAATTTGAGAAGAATAATTTGAATATGTGAAGAAAAATGTGTAACACATATATGTAATAAGTGTAAAGAAAATTTTGACGAATTACATTGATATTAATTTCATCGTATGTATTTGGAGATTCTATAGTATGCAATGATATTATATAAGAGATTTGGATAAATCCAATGCAGCAGGATAAAGTGAATTCCTATGTATGGAGACAACTAAAGTCTTATGAGTTGATTATTCGATACATGATTTAGAGATACTATAGTAATGATTGTTTTAAAGTTTGGAGACAATATATGTGAAGGAATATACGAGTATGGATCCTAAAAGTTTGAGGCAATCACTGAATTAAGAGAAATGAATATGAGACCGAGAAGATTGATATAAATATCGAAAGACCATGATTGTACAAATGAGAAATTCCAAGTAAGGTTATATGTATTGAGGATTATCAGAACTAGAGTAAAAAGAAGCATATAATGTATATTAAGGAATTGAGAATGGATCTGAATTCCAAGTTTAAATTGGAAGATGAACCTTTGTGATAAAAAAGGTGATATATGTATACCTCATAAAAGGGATAAAAGAGATAGTGGATCAATTCAGAAAGTATGGAGTAAAATGAGATAAGCATAAGAGTAAAGCATGCTGATACTACATAAATGTGAACTATAAAGCAAAGGATAAAATGTTTATAGCAGTCCCACCTCCCCCAAGGTGTGTTTAAACTGGGTGCAAAATGTCAAGTATGTTAAGAGAAATCAATATGATCTGATATGGGTGTTATCAACACAGGAAGTGGGGAAAGTGTGAATAATCTGAAACCTAATGAGGAACTCGTTAGGAAAGTGAATGATTAAATAGGTGATTGAAAGGCTTGATGAGTCTTTTGACAGTGATCATTTGAAAGAAATTATTCAAGTAAAGAAGTTACTAGGGAGACTAAGGGAAACATGAGGCAATATTACCTCCATTTGGTTGACCACTCAGGTAAGAATTTCGAGGATAAAATTCTTTAAGGAGGAGAATTGTTGGACCCCGAACATTTCATAGAAATTAGAACTATTTGAATGAGAAATTTTGGAGATTAGTCATGAGTAAAGAATAAATGATGGAAATTAGTGAACCAAGAAATGATAGGCAAGAGTAAAGTAGGGAATGAGAGATATGGATAGATTTATGATTTGCTATGGTGTTTTTGGTAGATAAGAGATTTTTGAAATAGAAAGAATTAAGGTGAAAGTTAGCAGTAAAATGAAAGCAATATTTGTGTAGTAAATTGATGAAGAATAGGTATATATGTGTATGTTCTATCATTGGTGTTCATGATTAGTCATGGATTATAATTTTTCTTTATAGAGGACATTGATTTGAAATGAAGTTGAGAATGAAGGGAAAATACAGTAGAAAAAAGTGATCTTGGTATGAGTTATGTTAAGGAAAGATTTTGAAACAAATTGGTAGTTGATTTGGAAAATGTTCACTGAGTATGCTTCAATCTTTTAGCCACAACGGTTTCTCTAGTTGTCCAAACAAGATGATTCTTGATTTGGATTAAAATAGAGATATATGGATATATTTCTTATGAAGGCATTGAATTTCAATCCTATCTCTAAGAGTCTCAAAATTTCATGAAGTTGAGAACTGGGTGCAGTACATTGGGAGCTGAATGTAAAATTCGTGTTCTAATTTCGGGAGAAAATATGGATTAATGTAGATAGATTTTGGCAAAGTTGGCTTCTTGATAGTTGTAGATTTTTCTCTTATCTTTCCAACAATATATAGTGTTGAATGTTTGTACATCTTAGTCGAAAGTTATGATTTTTATATGAGACAAAGCAAAGTAAGACGAAGCAAAGCAAAGTAAGACAAAACAAAGTAAGAAGAAGCAAAAGTAAGACGAAGCAAAAGTAAGACGAAGCAAATTAAGAAGAAGCAAAAGTAAGACGAAGCAAAAGGAAGACGAAGCAAAAGCAAGACGAAGCAAAAGTAAGACGAAGCAAAAGCAAGACGAAGCAAAAGTACGATAAAGCAAAGTAAGACAAATCAAAATTAAGACAAAGCAGAAGTAAGATGAAGCAAAGTAAGACGAAGCAAAAATAAGAAGAAGCAAAAGCAAGACGAAGCAAAAGTAAGACCGAGGCAAAGTAAGAAGATGCAAAGGTAAGAAGATAGAAAAGTCAGAAGGAAGAAGATGCATAAGATAGAATTTGTCTTCAAGATCTTCATAAAAGTTGTAGGTATAGAAGTTTTCTTTCAAACCGCACAAAAATGAAGTCAATCCGACACTTGTAGTGATAGTTATTGCAATTACGCCAAGGCATGTACAATATGAGTAAAGACATGAACATTTTAGATTCTTTTGGCCATAACTTTTTCTCTAGACACCCAAGTAACTTGATTCTTGAACCATTAGGCTCGTAAGACACTGATATACATCTCCACTAAAAATATGTCCATCTGAAATGAATGGAGAAAGATTGAATGAAAAGAGTGGGATGGGTACAGTGAGTGTGCTCTTAAGTAATATGAACTGATGGTATTCTACTGAACATACTTCAGTCTTTTGAGTATATTTGGATCTATAGGATTCCACATGAGATGATTTCTGATATGTGATAAACTAGAGACATGGAGTTACAACTATTATGAAGAAATTGGAATTGAATTCAATCTCTAATATGTTTAAATTTCATATGGAAGTTGTGCATAGTATACTATTATGGACAAGAGAAGTCCAAAAATGTTTGAAGTAAATCTTTTGAATCGCTGAACCAAATTCAATGATTTTGATGTCATTAGAACCTTAAGAAAACGAGGAACATTTTTTCTAGAAGAAAGTGTTATGTCAGAATATTCAAGGGTGTTTTTGGCAAGACACTTAAGTTTAAAATGACATAAGCCTATAAGGAAGGATAAAATAGACCTTTTGGACTCATTAAAGGCATAAAAGGGCAAGGCCAAAATGTGGACTTATATTTAAGAGAAGGAGAAAACATGAATGAGAAGATTCTGTGGAAGCAAAATGCATGGATGAGAAAAGAGATAAGAGAGAGAAAACATGAAAAAGAAGGAAAGAGAGAACGAAGGGAAAACAAGCTAGGGTTTTACTTTCCTTAGCCTTCAAGAGAGATTTTGAGGATGTTCAAGAAGAGAAAAAGGTAGAGGAAGAGAAGAGCTTCCAATTGAGCCAAAGATTTCTTTATTTAGTGAAGAACCAAGGGGGTCATAGAGGCCTATTTCAGTTAGATCATCTCATGGAGTACATATTAAAGATACTGAAGGAAAGAACCTTTGATACCTCAGGTTGTTGCAAAGAGAAGAGGCATTTTGAGCAAATCAAGTCTTTAAGCAAGGAAATCAAGGTGGGTACATGTTTATAATAGAGTAAATAAGTCACTATTGTTTTTCCTTAAAGCAAAGAAGTTTACCAATTTAAATTGCATCTTAAGTGTTGCATCCTTTTCTTTTGCATGATTTGTGAAATTTGCTATATGTTTGCTACGTGAACTGTGTAATGATTTATAAAGAGATTTTTCAAGTGATTTCTGAAAAAAATAGAAATTTATAAAATCCAGTTTGAAATCGCAAATGAAATATTGAATGCTCATGAAACTCAAATTTTCAAGAAGTGCCATTTTGGGCAACACAAGATTTCAAGTTTTGAAATATATGTGTTATGTGGGTTTGTGGTGATCCCTAAAGAACCGTCACGTGCACATTGACCCAAGTTTAAGGCTTCTCCTGCCTGCCAGCTAGTGGCACGGAGCTCCTTCAAGGACTCCCTCAAGTTTACGACTACACAGGACCATTATATGGGAATGTGTAGTGTGTCATATTTTGGATCCACCCAAACCATTTTGATATGCTTATGTGCTCATGGTATGTTTGACATGATGGATGCATATATGATTTGTACTATTGTAAATTTTTGATAAGTGAAGAATTTCATGAAACAAGTGTCAGCTGAGTTTAATTGCGAAATTTCTATGGTTTCAAAAAAAATGTCCAATGGCAATGAGTTCTGAAAAAGGTTTTGCTTATCATCTTTTTATTATAAACTATCACCCACAAGCTTTCAAGCTCACCTCCTTCCTGTCCCTACCTTCAGGTGTCGAGGAAGAGATCGAGTGATCAAGAGTATAAGGACGTTACTTCAAATTTTGCATATCTTGGAGTTTAAGTTATCTTTATATAATCCAAGGATTTGTCACATTTCAAGAATATGTAGTTCCTGTAACTTTTGTAATTTGAGATTTCGGATTATGTTGTAAAATGTCTTGAAAAGCCATTATAGCTTTGTAAAACCCTTTTGTTTTAATGATATTGAAATGTAAATGGCGGAAAAGAAAAATTATTAGTATGTAGTGTATTAAAGAGTATGGTGTAGTAAAGATACGCTCAAGACTTCTGATATTCGCAAGAGGTTGGGTTCTGGAAACCGGTGCCTAACAGTTGTGGCATGAGAGCAAGAGTTGGACTCTGGAATGAAGTGGGATCCAACAATTATGGTATCTAAGCAAGAGTTGGATTCCAGAATCAAGTGGGATCCAACAGTTGTGGTATCAGAGCAAGAGTTGGATTCCGGAATCAAGTGGGATCCAACAAAGGTGAGTGGATACTAATGGAGCAATATTCCTAGGGAGCTAACTTATGTACTGCTAAATTATAATCTAGACAATTCTAAAGGATATACACAAGTAGATGACAGATATAATAGGGATGTTTATTAGTAAATCTTTTAGGACTTGTTGTAATACATAACGAGGCCTTATTTACATATCCTAGATCAAACGTAAAAGGACAATAAACAAAGAAATGCTGAAAATACCTGATTTCGATTCCATAACTTTAAACAAAAACTGTTGTCATCGAGACTCGATCAACATCTTTCTACAGTTTTCTCAAAACGTAAGCTCTCTTAACGGGGTTAGAGAATCCTTATGCTTATAAATGATATAAGCAACTGTAGGAGACCTTATCCTTTATATATAGCATCCATATCGGGCTTCCTCATCACAAGCTTGATATGAATCTGGTCCATACTATTTGGGATCTATTTTTCACCCAAACTTTGACCCATTGACTTAGATCATAGTGGGCCACTTTATTATCTTTATCTGGATCAAATTATGTAAGTTAACTAATAATTTATTGAAAAAATCAAAAAAGGAAATTAAATGTTGTCCAACTTTATGAGAAAAGTAAAAAATTTCCAACATTCTCTCTGTTAGACAATAATTAATTGCAGTGTTGAATCAAGTTTAAAATAGTTTAAAAACTCAGTTAAGCTACGCTACTGTATTATTCGATTAAGTTTAGAAAAAAACATTTGATCCAAAAATAACAAAAGTCCATCATTTTGTGTTGCAAGGTTTTCGATACCAAAAAGTATCAAATACATATGTCATGTGTGACACATATCCAAAACATATTACGAAATTACGATATCAAATACATATTACGATATCTAATACCTTACTAACGTGAATGGGAACATGGAGTGTGGCAAACTAAGATGATATCTGTATGATCGAAATTATATCATCTTTGTTTATAGGTCTCGATTTCTCCAACTTTATGCTAAATTGCATTTGCTAAACTGCGTTAGAGAAATCCTATTTTCTCTTACCGAATGCTAAAAAACATTAGAGAAAACTTGCTTCCTATTACCAAATGCTAAACTACATCAGAGAAAAACTTTATGTTGTCCAACTGAATGCTAAACTGCATTAGAGAACCTTTATGGGATTGAAAACTTATATCCCCCTACATCATGTCGAACTTTATAGGTATCCGTACAAAATTGTATATGTCTAAATGACATAAGCTCAAGGTCAATCTGTATATATGCCCAATGACCTTTAAATGCTTAAGATTGAAATAGATTTTAAGACTTTCATATGTATTATGGAAATGTACGATAACACATATTACTAAGGACAAATGATGATCATCTTTATTGATGAACTACCATACCATCATAATACATCAAATGTATAAATGTATATGGAGCAAACATAATGATACCTTAAGTAATAGTGTTTAAGGACTTCAAAACACCTATAATGTATACATATATTCCAAACACAAGTAGGTGAAGTTATTTAGTTAAAGGATCGGTTTACAGTTCCCCAGTCTTTAAAAGCTCTAAACCCTAATGTCACCTTTTCATGTCAACTTCTTTATGGTCAAATATTTGACATCCAAATGCTAAGATCTTATGATATACTTTGTTTTTACTAAATAACATAGTAGCAAGATTATCACAGTACAACTGAATGAGTCTAGTCATTGAATCCCCAGTCTTTGAGTTAACCATCTTTAAAGCAGCCCCATAGTGCGTACTCTACATGTATGGTCGGGGAAGTCACCCGTGTCTACTTGACACTCTTCTACGACATTATACCATATACAAACTTAAAAATGTAACCTTAAGTGGACTTTTGATCATCCGAACGTATAGTTTAAATTTGAATTTGAATTCCCTACAAGATTTAGAATGTTGACTTTTTTTTATATTGACATATAATCCTTAGTTCCCTTAAGTATCTCCACAATCGCTTGACTGTATTCCAATGGTCTATACCTTGATTAACTAGACATTGACCAAATAGTCAAGCAGTAAATGCAATATCTTGCCTAGCATATACCCTAGCATGCATCAGGCAACCAACCTCACTAGAATTAGGAACATTCCTTATAGCCTCTCTGTTTACTTTATTCTTTAGACACTATGCCAAACATTATCTCTCAGTATAAGAGATTGGTTCTACAATAAGTTTATAATCAACCGTATTAAACCTTTGTAACATTTGCTTAATGTATGCACTCTATGAGAGGTCTGATGAATGTTAAGATTTGTCCTAGTAAATCTGCATACCTAGGACAAAAGATGCTTCACTAAGGTCATTCATATTGAAATGCTTGGCCAAAAGTTGCTTAACCTCATACAATATGGTCAAGTTATTCAATGTGGGCAATATATCATCCACTTACAATAATAGGAAGGTAACTTTGCTCCCCTTGACCTTGTAGTATAAGCATCTTTAAACTTTATTTTCCACGAAGCTGAAAGAGGTCACAACTTTATTAAATATATGGTATCACTTTTGGGAGGTTTGATGTAAATCATATATTGATCTGCTTAACGGCAAATCATGTCATTTCCAATTGGATCCTGAATCCTTCAGGTTGTACCATAGAGACCTCTTTATAAAGGTCTTTATTCAGGAAAGTAGTTTTGATAGCCATCTAATGTAACTCTATATCATCATAAGCTACAATTTTCATAATCACTCAAAATGTATTATTCGAGGATACAAGAAAAAAGGTAACATTAAAGTCAACCTTTTTTCCCTAAGTGAACTATCCAGCAACTGAGTGAGCCCATAAACCATTGAACTTTATACTAAAATCCTTTAGGTCTTAAAACTTCATTTACAATTGACGGGTTTGTAGTTCCGCTACAAATCAACTAGCTCCCAAACCTTATTATGCTTAATGGATTGCATCTCATCTTTTAGTGCAGCCACCATAAATCCACATTAGGCTCAGAAACAGTTTTTGTATAAGTAACTAGATCTGTAACATGTATAATATCATAGTCATATTCACCTAATAGACTATTTAATCATATGGGATAGCATGTCTTCTCACTCTAGCAGATCTACACAACTAAATTAGATCTTTTACCCTTAGTATCCTCTATATGTATAGATATATATTCCTATACACGCACGATATAAAGACCTAGATCTACCAAATCTAACTATATGAATAGTAAGATATGCTAATTGTAATATCTGCCCTGCTGTCATTCGAATGGTCAAAAGGCACCGTCATAGGCATCATATTCCAGAAACTTAGCTATTTGTAATTCCACTATTCTAGTCCCTCCTCTATAGTAAAATCTGTAGCTTTTAGAGTGGTCGAGATATCCTACTAAATAGCAATAAGCGTAAAGAGCATGCAATTTGTCTTCATAAGGATTATACTACCTTTGTAGAGTAGCCTTAGACATAAATGTGTGTAAGGCTAGATTTCCACACTTCTAGATAATCAAGTAGATTAGTCATGTTCTACATTGACCTCTTCAAGTCCTTTAAGGTGTTATAATGCATTTCTACAGCACACCATTTTACTCAAGACTATTCAGCATAATGAATTTTATCACTATGCCAACTGATTCTATATATTTGGTAAACAAACCTATTTATGTCTTGAAACACCATGTTTGACATGATACTCTCCTCCACGGTTAGATCTAACTATCTTGATGAATTTTCCTAATCGATTCTCAACGTTCAATCTTTAAGCATGAACATATAAGTTGTAATGGGAATAATCTTCAACAAATGTTAGAATACATCTAGAATTACACAATGCAACTGTATAAGGTCTACCGATATCTGTATGTATTAGACTTAACAAGTCAAAAGTCCAAGTTATCCTCTTTATCCTTATTTCAGTTAACTTACCCCTACAATAGTCATCACATGTTTCTAGATCATCTTATTCTAAAATTGAAAGAATGTCTTTCTTAATCAATCTCTCAGCCCTAACTTTGGAAATGTGGCTTAAACTTTAATGTCACACCATATATGACTTACCATTCATCAGTATTCTTCTTTTCATGACTTGTTTAGCTAGATACAAAGAAACATATATCTAATTTGGGGTAAGATACATTCTATAAAAACCATATGAAAAGAAAGTTATACAAGTATGTTTTGCATTAAACAATTGTACAACAAAAGCATTAAATACAAAATGTTAACCTTCTTTGTCCAAAATTGATTCAAAGATCACATATAAACTGTGTCGTGTAAAACCAAAATGAACCTTACAGCAAGGTTCAGTACATACATTCCTAATATATAGCATCCCACTCCCACAAGACCCGAACCCAACATCGATGGGTGATGTCTAAGTTTATGCCCTGCGAGGGTGGCATGCTAAAGCACTCAATCACTCAAAAATCGGTGTAAAATTTTCTTTTGTTTAAAACACAAACATGATACACAAAAATCCATAATCAAATCGGGCCCCACTTTATTTCATAACCATTATTACAATCATATAATACAAACCAATAATTACAATAGTCATTTAGGCCCTTTCACAAATACAAAACACTTTAGTTGTTTCTAAATACAAATTTATGCAAAAGTTGTTGAATGAACAATTCAATACAATTTAAAGAAATGCAATGCAAACGTGAACTGATCCTGACCTTTACCGTTCACTTGAATGCTGTAGGTATACTTTCATTGGCCTAACAGGGTATTCTCCTGATCCTAAAAAATAATTGCAAATTTTGGGTGAGTTTTGTGAACTCAATGAGTAACCATCATCGATGGCTCACCCATTCACATAACACATAATACACATTATTTCACATCTCACATTATTTCACATTTCAGATTATTTCATATTTCATATTCAAAACAGTTAATCATTCATATTATGCACATGTAATGAACATAGTTGTGATTGAGTGCCTAACTATCTCGTATCTATTGGATATCAGGCTCATTACTAATTGTCCCTTATCCGCTTAGGGGATACAGGGCTCATTATAGATAGAGAGCCTTAGGCTCTTAATCACTTTTGAGCTCGAGGCTCATTTTCACTTTTGATGGCTACTTCAGTCACAAATGCCATTATATTCCATACAGTCATGAGATGGAATGCATCACTCACATTTGCATAATCCCATTCATTCACTTTCCCATATCGTTGGACCTTAGTCCGGCATTCATCATTAAGTTGAGAATTCACAGTTCATATTTGAAACGCATTTAACAATGACATTAAGTACACTTAGTTCATCTCATTCACATTCAAGTAGCACTTCAATATCCAAAACAAACATCACAATCATCAGACCTCTTGTTCGAAAACTAACATAATCAATCACATTATACAAAATTCAAATAAGAAACAATGAAATGAGACCATCTCGATCTACTCACAGTACGCTCCAGATTAGCACTCACAGTACGCTCCAGATTAGCATTTGCTTCCAATTTTTGGGAACACCTAAATGCAGACACTTGACCTGCATAACCTATTTATACAAGACACACATTGCACACTTATTAATAATTACACACGTATAAGCATTTATTCTTGCACAAATGTATAAATGGACTATGTACAATGCATGCTCAATGATAATCTCGGGTATTATAACAAACTTCACATCTTATACTCATTCTTATTTCATGACTGAGTCACTCATCAATTATTTAAACTGCAACCTCAATCCTTTGGTACTTTGATATCAATAACTCATTCACTAATTTACCAATATATGGGAATATATGACTAGTGAAGAGGAAGACAAAGTATATTACTATGTATATATCATTATCAACTCTCTACTTGAAACTCAATATTTCCTCTCACTATCACTTTAATCGTTCTTTCATACCCGTACACACTTTCATTGATCTTTCAACTCCTAAGACTAGTTTAACACTATCCCATAACATTTCAGTCATCAATCCAATGAAAATCACCTTGTACGGCACACTAAATCTCCTCACTCATTTTCCAGCAAATAAGAATGTCAATGTTCTTAACCATTTAGCAGTGAACTAATGATGCATGATTAATTTCATGCAAAAACTACACAAGCATAACAAGCGTACTTGTTTGAAGCTCCAAAATCTTCAACCATCACAAAGCCCTAATTTTCATGCAACTCACGTACCTCATCTTGAAGGTTGATAGGGAGGTTCAGTTTTTCTTGGAATAGAAGAAAGAAATATCAAAGTGGAAGTGGGGAAAAATAGAGAAAAGTAATCTTTAACTTCGGTGAATATTTGATGAAAAGCTCTAGGTTGGAGGAACTCTAAAGAAAGAAGTTTCAAGAATGATAGGATAAGGACAACAACTAGCTTTTTAAGGCACTAAAAATCTTAACTTTAGCTAGGACACCTGTCCATTTCTTATCCACTTATCCGCTTCCCTTTATTAAACTCACTTAAGTATAATTTATACTTAAGTTTATGACTTAATAAAACCACTGTAATCCCAAATCATAACCCCTTACTCATTTTCAGATTTTTCCCATAACACATCATTTTGGGTTAACTTTATATGTTCTTTTTGACCCTAACACCGAAGTTATTTTGCAACACTTTCTTCTAAAATCATATTCCCCTATGTCTTATGTCTCCATTGACACCAAAATTATTCAATTTGGTTCTATCCTCAATCATATTGAACCTTTTTGTTTTGGGGAAACTAGCATAATTTTTGCTATTGGTATCAGATCAAGATCTTTGTTAGATGGTTTGAAAGAGGACTAATAGGACTATAACTTTCATGAAGACCTTGAAGGCAAGTTTTATTATCTAGAGAGTCAAATTTGGACCAGACGATACAAAATGAACAGCACACAGAAGGAGTTTCGATCACATAAGTAGAAAGCAAACGAATGGCAAAGCAGATGAATGCTTTAAGCAGAGAAAGCAATAAGTAGACAAATTCAAAAATAGATGAATGCAACGAGCAGACGAAGCAATAAGCATATGAATGCAAAAGCAAACGAATTCAAGAAGCAGATGAAGCAATAAGCAGATGAATGCAAGGAGAAGACGAAGCAATAAGCAGATGAATGCAAGGAGAAGACGAAGCAATAAGCAGACAAATGTAAAAGTAGACGAATGCAAGGAGCAGACCAAGCACTAAACAGATGAATGCTTTAAGCAGAGAAAGCGATAAGCAGAAAAATTCAAAAGTAGACGAAGCAATAAGCAGATGAATGCAAAAGTAGACGAATGCAAGGAGCAAACGAATGCAAAGAGCAGACGAATGCCAAGAGTAGACGAATTAGATGGTCAACTTAAGACGAAGCAAAAGTCAACCAAAGACGATATAAATGGACAAATTAAGACGAAGCAAAGTAAACTTAAGATGATGCAACTCTTAAGACGATATGACATCATCACAGACGATGTGACATCATCACATACAATACGTCTTTACAGACGATACATCTATGCTCCTGAACATCTCCACTCACAAGGATCATAGCAATCTATTTCATTATCTAAAATTCCCATACTAAATATTCTCAGTAAACTTCTCCAACGTATTTTCCTTCACTAAATCTAACATTTAAGTTTTATTTCTATTCTTTCTACTTCATTTCATTCTACTCATTCACTATAACCACATTCCTCACTCTATCCTATTACTATTTAATAAACCCGAAATGTCAATGAGTGGATTTACAATTATTTTCATGTGTGCAATGATTCAAATTCACATGCATGCATGCTGACATTCTGCTGAGCATGAAATGCAAAGTTTTCTAACTCTTACATTGCTATTCTCTTCATTATCGAAATCCAGGTTCTGACCCTTAATATGGGGAAGGGATGTTACATAATAAGTGTAAATTGCATCATGTTTTAGGGCTTAGTTTAATATGAATTTCATTGTTAATTCAATCGTTTAGTATATGCTTAAGTTAAAATTGTGTTAGTTTGTTAATTATTTATGTTTTAAGTGTTTTATGGGTTAGTACAAGTCTTTGAGTTTAAACATTATGTTTTTGAGGTACCCTGATGTGTTTGTTACTATTTCAGGGTCAACGTTGAAGAACGGAGAAGTTTCGGAGACATTCGGGCTAAAACAATAACCCACGTTCGTGGCACAACAGACCATAATCGTGACAGAAGCCTAAGACATGGTCCACGATGGTGGCTTGCCTCCGATGTGACCCACGATCATGGCCTGTGTAAGGTAGACACATAGACACTTAAAATCATCAAGTTTTGAAGGATTTTATGGACCTTTCGGACCTTGAAACAACCTTAGGGTTGCTTAGAACTGTTGACAGATATGGAATGTGTATAATTAGGATTATTCCTTAATTATTCTTCCTTAATTAGTTCTTTCTTAATTAGGATAGTTTCTTCTTTATATTTATATGTATATGCCTTGTAAACATACATAAGTGAATAAGAAAAATCTTCATGGTATCAAAGCCACTACCGATTGAAGGTTGAGTTTACTCCCTTCTACAGTAGGTTAGTTCGGAAGGATAAGTTTTTCGGTATATTGCCTTTGTGACAAGTGTGAAGAGGTTGCGTTTTGTTCCTTTCCTTTCGACACAGCCGTCACCGAAGAACAGCCCAGGGGAAGTTCGGCCAGCCACCGGAGTTTCGCCGCCATCCGACGTTGCGCGTGGTGTCACACGCCGCCTGAAGATTCGGCGACACTGTTCACGCACCGGTGCGTGGGGCGCGTGTCACCATTTCCGACCACCGTCCGACTCGGTTTTCGCCCAGATCTGATCTCCAGACTTCCGTGACTCCAATCAGCCTTTCTCCGGTCACTTCCGACGACTTGTATTTTTGGGTTCTTCTGAATAGGTTCTGGATTTCTTATTGAACTCTTCAGTTATTCTATCATCATGTCAGACGT
>JANSVA010035150.1:0-13985 GCA_025504915.1 Erythroxylum reticulatum | reverse complement strand
TTGAAACATGTGTTCTCATAATATTTAGTAATTCAAGAGTTCAACTAATTGTCTTTAGTGGAATGATATTTAGTTAATAAGCTGGAATTAATTATAATGAGATTAAATTAATTCCGAACTTATTAAAGCTTGAATTATATAAGTCCAATTAGATTTCCCCATTTGGCTTCTAGGAAGGTTATTTGTCAAAGTAAGAAATATAAATAGAAGTTTTAAAGCCTATGATTGAATGTTGGGCTTATTTTAATTAATTGTTAATTATAAGCTCATATGAACATTTAGAAATGGGCTAGGCTTTAGTTTAATTTGATTAATTAAATTAAGACAAAGTTATTAAAAATAAATAGAGGTATAATTTTGGTTTTAATGGGTTAAAATGTGCAGCTGCAAATTTAACATTGGTTTGATATATTTAAGATGGTTTTAGACATGTTTTATCATCATTAAATGGAGTAATGATCTTATCATTAAATGGTTTAATGGATGGTCTTTTAATGATAGCATGTAACCTATTAGCATTCATTGAATTAAAGAAGAAAGAGGTGCATTTGATGGACCATCTTTCTTCTTTCATCACCAAAAATCGAAAATAAGATGTAATTTTTAGGTTATTGGTCTTTTTATATATTCATCTTAAAACAAATGAGAAAAGTCTCATTTATTGTCTTCTTTATGATTAATTAATGAAGGAGGTGATGCATTGGTTACACTTCACTTCTTCCTTTGAGACAATAACCAAAATTGAGAGAAGAAAGACAAGGTTGTTGAATTTGTCTCTCTCTCTCTCCTATCTTGCATGTGAGAGCTAAAAATTGCATGAGAAGTGTCTCATCATTGGCTTCTTTCTTCTAAGGAAAAATCTCTTCAAGTTTTCTTCTCCTTTCCTACCAAAGGATCTTATTAACCAAGTTGTCTAAGAAGAGCAAGCGGTAGATCGGATTGGTCGAGGATACAATATCGAGAAGAAGATACAATGAGAAGAGGATATATCACTTAGGAGAGGATACATTATCGAGGATAGGATAGTACAGCGAGAAGTTAAAGCTGTAACGAAGGAGTCGGTAATAATTTTCATCTTGAGTTTATGCAAATGTTTATCCTTATACCGTATCATATATGGCTATGCATGTTGATTTGATTTTATTGCTTCCGCTACAATTTTAATTTCTAAAAAGTTTTGAAATCTAATGTTTAATCCAAATATAGCATGCTTATGTTTTCAACCCAACAATTGGTATCAGAGCTAATTTTCTTATGCATGATTTTGGTTCCTATTTGTGACCATGGGTTGGCAATATTTTTTGTATGCTGTATATTTTTATGTGGTAGAAATATATAAGGTGTATATTTTGCTCTTTTGGTTGTCCGTAGATTCTAAAGTTACCTTGTAAGTTTTCTTCATTTAGTTTGTAACAAGGAGGGTCGCCTATCATCATCATGTTTCCTCCTTGGTTTCATTTTTATGTTTTCTTTGATTATGTAATGTATAAAATCTTGTGATGATGAAGATGAAGAAACTATGGATAAAGAAATGAAGAGGTAAAGGTTTCGGTTTTGCTTATTGTGTGTTGGCTAAATTTTAGTTTTTTAGAAAACAAAAGTGATGGAATTTTGTTTTAACAAATTTTTGGTTGTATGAACATTTTTGTTACAAAGTTTCAGTTTTTACAAGTGTTGAAATTTTTATGTGAGATACATAAGTTTCGGTTTTGGTGAAAAACAAGTGCAGATTTTTATTTTATTTTGGACAATAAGTCAGTTTGATGAAAATCAAAACTTTTTTGTAAAGAAAAGCCTTTACACGCTTTTACTGAATGGGCTAGGTCATGTGAGTGAAGACTCCGAAGCGGAAGATCCAAGTCCAAGAAGAAATTGTTAGGCCTAAAAGCTTTGTAATTGTATTTATGTTTCTAGGATGGACAATCAAAAGTGGCTTATTAGTTCATATGATGAATGGATAAATGAATGCAAATAATATGTGATTGCATGTCATTTAGAAAATTGCCAACCCTAGGCTTTGCTATGCATTCATTATGTATAAGATATATAATCAAACAATATAGGATGGATAATAAATTGCATCTAGACAAGATGAAATTTATTAAAACTTAAAGAGTAAAAAGATTGAGTGGGAGAAGATGCTCATGTGAGAGTCCATAGTCCCCATATGATGGCCCATTTGCATGTGGTGAAGTGTTACTCCCCACCAAAGGGCATGAATCCTAGATCTTGCATCGTTTGGGTCTCTTTAAGGATAAGTCCATTTATTGTTAGCAAATGTGACCTCCCACCGAGGCATGGTTTGTAAGTATCTTTAGTGGATGAATTAAATGGTTACACACTCAACATATTTTGTCAATAACCTGCCCACAATAGCTTTGTTGGTAAAGGTATAGACCAAATTATAGCGCTTCTCAAAAAGTTAGGCATGAAGATATTTGGTAGTTTTTTTAGTGGGAGAGTCCCACTGTTTCTTTTAATAGATAAGATAACCCATCGTCACTTAGTCTGTTATAGATAAGAAAAGTAACTGTCATATACAGTTTTATTTTTTTTTAAGTTTTGTTAAATATATCATCATGCATACATGCATCATGATTTTATACAAAGTTTCAATATTATTAACTATTATGCTCATGTTTTAATAATTTATTTTTCAAACATAATAACCACAAAATGAATCCACTCACTTTGCTCTTGGCAAATAACAAATTGGAAAATGGAGAGAATTTTAATGAATGGAAACGTAACCTTGACATTGTTCTTCAATATGAACGAACTTTATGGGTATTAACTGAAAATGAGCCTACACCTCCAGGTGAAGATTCAACTCCTGAGCTAGTCGAATAACATGAGCAATGGCATAATGTTGATAAGACTATTAAGTGTTATATTCTTGCTTCTGTCAGTGACATGTTGCAAAAGTAAATTTCTTGTATGAAAATTGATAGTGCAATGGTCCATCACTTACATGAGATGTTTGATATGAAGACCAGATTTGCAAAGGTGAAAGCTATCCAAACCTTTCACAATCTTAGACAAAAACTTGGTGAACAGGTGCGAAATTACAGGCTTAAGGGAATCTTTGCGATTATTGAGGCTGAGATGCTTGGGCAGACATGGATGCGGATACGTAGATGATTATGATCATCAATAGCTTAAACTCTTCTTTTCAACAGTTTAAGTTGGACTATGAGCTCAACAGCAAGGATTACACCTTGAGTGAGTTGATGAATACCCTCCAGAGTATGGAGGAGATATTAAATATCAAGGCTCATGGGCCAGAAGCTAATGTATCATCTTCTTCTAAGCCTAAGGGTAAGGGCAAGCAAAAGAAGAAGGGTCCAATGAAAAAGAAGGCCCAAATAGTGTTCAAGGCTTAACCTATGAAAAAGAAGGCCAAAGTTAAAGGAAAGTGTTTCCACTGTGACAAGATGGGCCACTGGAAAAGAAACTGTCCAGTGTACCTTAAATCCCTCATAAGAAAACAATGCATGGGTTTCCTAAGTTTGTTAGGAACTAGAAATGTGGCAGATTTATTTGATTCTTGGATGTTAGATTCAGGAGCCACTGACCATGTTTGCAATTCTTTGCAGGGGTTCCAACAAAGGAAATGACTACCTAAAGGCCAGTTTTAAGTCAAGATAGCATATGGATCCTATGTTTCAGTAGAATCAGTGGAAGTAGTTATCTTGGACTTTCCTAGTGGTCATAGGTTATATTTGGAGAATGTTTATTGCATACCAATGATTGTAAGGAGCATGATTTCTATTTTTTGTCTAATAAAATCTAGTTATTCCTTATATTTTGAAAATGTTGTTTCAATATATGAAAGTAAGGATTTTATTTGTAACGTGATAATTAAACAGGGATTGTTCTTTATAGAACCTATGACAGACTCACTAAACACCACATAATTGATAAAACTAAGACAATCCAATGTCTCTAGCATTAATTCAAAATATCTGTGATCCTTAAGAGTGGGTCATATCAATCAGAAAAGACTTGACAAGATAATAAAGGATGTGATCCTTATGGGCGTGGACAATGATCCATTACCCACCTGTGAATCTTGTATTGAAGGAAAAATGACTAAAGCCTCATTTCCTTCCAAAGGAAACAGATCTGAATCCACGTTAGACCTGATACATATTGATGTGTGTGAACCTATGAATATACAAGCAAGAGGAGGTTATAAATACTTCATAACCTTTATAGATGCTTGCTCTAGATATGGCTATTTGTATTTGATGCATAAAAAGAATGAGTCCTTTGAAAAGTTCAAAGAATTCAAAGTTGAAGCTGAGAAGCAGCTAGGCAAGCCACTAAAACAACTTCGATAGGATCGAGGAGGTGAGTACTTATCTGGAGATTTCCATCAATATTTAATTAACAATGGAATAGTTTCCAATTTGTCATCTCCTCGAATATCTCAACAAAATGGTGTAGCTAGGAGGAGAAATAGGACTCTATTGGAAATGGTAAGATCAATGATGTCCTACGCTAGCCTTCCAGAATTATTCTGGGCATATACCATACAAACGACAATCTATCTTCTTAACTTTGCTCCATCTAAATTGCTGCCTAAAATACCTAGGGAGTTATGGACTAGCCGAGTGCCTTCATTGAGGCACTTAAGGACTTGGGGCCGTCTAGCTCATGTTCTAAGGCCTGAATCCACAAAGATGGAACCAAGGTCAAAAGTATGTTTATTTGTAGGATATCTTATGGGTACTCGAAGGTATTATGTTTACAGTCCTCAGGATAGGAACATATTTGTGTCAACAAATGCAACCTTCCTAGAGGAAGATTTTATGAGAAATCACAAAGGAAGAAGTGAATAGTACTCAAAGAGTTAGCTATTTTATCCAAACCAAGAGTTGATTTGGATATAGTATAATAAGATGTCAAAATGGATTTAAGAGTTGATTTGGAAGAGCAACCTGAACATCATATAATGCCTAAACATAGTGGGAGGGCTGTGAGACAACCAGACAGGTATTTAGGTCTAAGAGAAGGAATTATAGCCATCTCAGTCCAAGAAGAAACAGATCTCATTACTTATACACAGGCTATTAATGATGTTGACGCAGAAAAATGGCTCAAGATGATGGAATCGGAAATAGATTCCATGTACACCAATGAAGTCTAAATCCTTGTAAATCTACCACCAGATGTAAAATCCATAAGGTGTAAATGGATCTATAAATGGAAAAGAGGATCAGATGGAAAGATAAGGACCTTTAAAGCTAGAGTGGTCGCTAAAGACTATACTCAAAAGGAGGGTATAGACTATGAGGAGACATTTTTTTCCGGTTGCCATGCTTAAATCCATCAGAATTCTTTAGCCATAGTAGCCTATTTCGATTATGAAATATGGAAAATAGGTTTTAAGACCGCATTTCTTAATAGGGATCTTGAGGAGACCATTTATATAGCCTAACCAGAAGGATTCGTTGAGCCAGGTAATGAGCATAAGGTATGCAAATTGCAGAGGTCGATTTATGGGCTTAAGCAAGCATCTAGATCTTGGAACATTAGGTTTTCTAAGTCTATCAAAACTTATGGGTTCATACAAAACCAAGATGAGCCCTATGTCTATAAAAGGATACATGAAGGCAAGGTTACTTTTCTAATCCCATACGTTGATGACATTCTGTTCATTGGGAACGATGTAGGAATGTTATCTACAATTAAGGGATGGCTGAATGAACAGTTCTCAATGAAGGATTTAGGAGAGGCTAGTTATGTTCTAGGGATCAAACTTATAAGGAATCGTAAGAACAAACTGATAGCTTTGTCTTAAATAACCTACAATGGGAACACGTTCAATAAGTTTACCATGCAAGATTCCAAGAGGGGTTTCACACCTACTAGATATGGAATCAAACTTTCAAAGGAGCAAGCACCTAAGACCTAAGAGGAGGTCAAACGCATGCATAACATTCCATATGCTTCGGTAGTTGGAAGTTTAAGGTATGTTATGCTTTGCACTAGATCGAATATCTGTTACACAGTGAGACTAGTAAGTAGATTTTAGTGCAATCCAGGAATGGAGCATTAGACTGCAGTGAAGTGCATACTGGAGTATCTTTGTAAGAAAAAGAACTTAATGCTTGTTTACTTTGGAAGTGACCTTATTCCAACAGGATATACAGATTCTGATTTCCAATTAGATGTAGATTCAAGGAAATCAACTTCTGGTTCTATATTTGTTTTAGAAGGTGGAGCCATAGTCTGGAAGAGTATCAAGCAATCTTGTGCTGCTGATTCGTGAGGCTGAGTATATTGTTGCTTATGAAGTAGCAAAAGAAGCAGTCTGGCTTTGTAAGTTCCTCAATGATTTAGAGGTGGTTCCTGAGGTAGAAAAGGCCATTACACTTTATTGTGATAATAGTAGCGTAGTGGCTAATTCTAAAGAACCTCAGAACTATAAAGCTGCCAAACACATTAAGAGAAAGTATCATCTCATAAGGGAGATAATACAATGTGGTGAGGTGAATGTGGTAAAGATTTCCACAGAGCAAAACCTTGCTGATCCATTTATGAAGACACTATCTCAAAAGAGTTTTGAGGGTCACATAGCAGGGATAGGAATGAGGGATATGTCGAACTTACTTTTGGGGCAAGTGGGAGATTGCTGGAGTTATGTAAATATAGTGCCCTAGAAAGCAAGCATATTTACTTATAACTTAATTTTCTTCTAGTAACTTTTGTAATGAAAGCATTTATTATTAATAAAACAAAAGAGTTTGGTTTTATTTGTATGAGCATTATATATCTATTCATAAGGTACTTAGATTCTTTTATAAGTAATATACATATACATAGAGATGTATGGGAAACATATATATTATTAGAATCTAAAATAATTGATTCACAGTTGAATAATCAAGTTAATCGCTCGATTATGGTTTAGACTATAGTGTTGCGATTTATCTTCGTGCAAGTAAAAAAGTTTACTTTAAAGGAATGATGAGTTTCAGATCATGATAGTAGTTGACTATCGATAATGGAACTATTAAATGAATTTGGAATTAAGTAATTTTTAAAGAATAGAGTGGGCCGTTATTTTAATCTTAAAATATACAACTTAAGCATTCATTTATTATGGACCACAATCTTGATGAGTGGTGAACTCATATATGTTTCATTATAGTTCTTGATATGATGGGAATAAATTTTTATAGAGTATCAATCCAATGTCTACATGTTAGAATTATTAATTGAAACATGCATCAGGGAAAATTCACTCAAATAAAGAATTGATAGTGATATCATCACTTCTAGATATTTTACAGAGATTAGTGATTAAACTGGCGCAAGTAATTTAATGGACTAGCTACCTATCAAGTCTTAACACTAAGATGAGATCTTGTGTGTTGATCACCACATAGAGTAAACGGAAGATCTAGAAGAAAAAACCAACATAAGGGCAAAACAGTATTTTACCCTTTATTGTGTGGATGGATATAATATGGTTCATATTAGAGTTTGCAATTGGACATCTTATTTGAAACATATGTTCTCATAATATTTAGTAATTCAAGAGTTCAACTAATTGTTTTTAGTGGAATGACATTTAGTTAATAAGATGGAATTAATTCTAATAAGATTAAATTAATTCCGGGCTTATTAGAGCTTGAATTATATAAGTCCAATTAGATTCCCCATTCGGCTTCTAGGAAGGTTATTAATCAAAGTAAGAAATAAAAATAGAGGTTTTAAAGCCTATGATTGAATGTTGGGCTTACTTTAATTAATTGTTAATTATAAGCTCATATGAACATTTAGAAATGGGCTAGGTTTTGGTTTAATTTGATTAATTAAATTAAGACAAAGTTATTAAAGATAAATAGAGGTAGAATTTCAGTTTTAATGGGTTAAAATGTGCAGCTACACATTTAACATTGGTTTGTTATATTTAAGATAGTTTTAAACATGTTTTATCATCATTAAATGGAGTAATAATCTTATCATTAAATGGTTTAATGGTGGTCTTTTAATGATAGCATGTAACCTATTAGCATTCAATGGATTAAAGAAGAAAGAGGTGCATTTGATGGACCATCTTCCTTCTTTCATCACCAAAAACTGAAAATGAGATGTAATTTTTAGGTTATTGGTCTTTTCATATAGCCATCTTAAAACAAATGAGAAAAGTTTCATTTATTGGCTTCTTTATGAATGATTAAGGAAGGAGGTGATGCATTGGTTGCACTTCACTTCTTCCTTTGAGACAATAATCGAAATTGAGAGAAAAAAGACAAGGTTGTTGAATTTTTATTTCTCTCTCTTCTATCTTGTATGTGAGAGCTAAAAATTGCATGAGAAGTGTCTCATCATTGGCTTCTTTCTTCTAAGGAAAAATCTCTTCAAGTTTTCTTCTCCTTTCCCACCAAAGGATCTTATTAACCAAGTTGTCCAAGAAGAACAAGTGGTAGATCGGATTGGTCGAGGATACAATATTGAGAAGAGGATACATCACTTAGGAGATGATACATTACCGAGGATAGGATAATACAGCGAGGAGTTAAAGTTGTAGCGAACGAGTCGGTAATAATTTTCATCTTGAGTTTATGCAAATGTTTATCCTTATACCGTATCATGTATGGCTATGCATATTGATTTGGTTATATTGCTTCTACTGTAATTTTGATTTCTAAAAGGTTTTGAAATCTACCGTTTAATCTAAATATAGCATGCTTATGGTTTCGATTCAACAGTATTTTGGGTTGGTATATGACTAGATGGCAAGGTGAAGAAGTAGGCGTTGCTGTAATAACATGCGTAGTGCTGTTGCCAAAGAAGCAGACGCGGCTACGTCTGGCAGTTGTTTGCATATGAAAGTGTGGTAGAATCTTCAGCTATTTACAATAGTGGCGTGGAGGCGTGAACTATAGCTAGAACTAAGAGAGGGATGTTGGCGAGATTGTCGTTGGTCATTCATGGAGCTATTGATGGTGGGTCGAACAATGCATGGTGAAAGCGACAAGGAAACTTGGCCAACCATAGAGATGGTGGAGGTGCAATTTTCTAGATTTCAGAAACCGATGTCTGTGGTTATGCTGGTGGTCGGCGGCGGTAGTCTTAGAGAAGACTAGTGGTTAGGCACGACATCGGATGTAGGCGGCAGCTCGGGTTTGGCCTTCTTTGATTTTATGTTTTTCTTAAAGATGAAGAAAAAATGTGTTTAAAAACAAGGTTATAATTTAGGGTGTTTGGCGGCCTTAAGTTAAGAATAAGAGAATAAGTTTGTTTGGACACATGTTAAGAATAAGGTTTGTTTGGTTATAAGTTTAAGTTAAGGAGTAATCTAAATAAGGAATAATTTGTTCTTTATTTAATTAAATTCAAAACATGATTTTAATATTGTTTTAAAATCTAAATCAATTCCAAAAATTAAGGTAATTATTTTTCTTCATTTGATTAAGATTAATAATTATATTAATTCTTAATTAATTTTGAAAATCTAGTTTCTAAAATTAAAATTAATCAGTTTTAATTAGATTGAAATTAATTAATTAGACTTTTTAAAATTAAGAAAATTGTTTTCTTAAATAATTAGGAAAGGTGTTTTTTAATTAAAATTATTTATTTCAATTTGATTGAGACAAATTAATTTTATGCCTACATTTTTTAGAGAATTATTATTCAATTTATTTAGAAATTGTTTCTTGGATAATAAGTTTCAAGTTTTAGAAAAAGTATTTTTTTCTTGGTTAAATTTTGAAAAACATTTTCATTTATTAATTAAGAACAATGTGCTTTCTTTACTATTTTGAAAATTAGTTTTCTCACTTATTAAAGAAAGATTTTCTTATTAGTTAAGAAATAAATCTCTAAATAAATAATAAATAATAAATAATAACTTTCTTAATTAAATTTAAAAGTTTTTTATTTAATTTTGAAAGTAGTTTCCTTTTAAATTTAGAAAATAGTTTTCTAATTAAGGAAAAACGATTTCTAATTGAGATTAGAAATTGTCTTCTAATTGGATTATAATATGTTACTTATATAATTTTGAAAAAGAGTTTTTCTAAAGCATAATAAGTAAGAAGTGCAATTTATTGAAAATTGTTTTCAATTAAATTTTATTAAAGGAGTCAAGATAAATTGGAAATAGTTTCTAATTGGATTTGAAAATCGTTTTCAAATCAAAATAAATTTCTATTTAGAATAGGAAGTTAATTCATTTAGGAATCAATAACTGTAATCTAATTTAATTTTTCCAAAGAATTAGAAACATTATTTTAGATTATGAAGATCAATAACTGGAATCATACGAAGCTTGATATTTTATGTATATGATTTGATTATGAGTGCATAAGATGCATACTTTATTTATATGGTATTTATATTGGATGCATGTTAAATTGTATATTTTTTGTGTGATATTTTACATACAATTTTGTGTTTAATGAGATTAGTGAAAAGTACACGTTGAAAACGTGATTGTTGCCTTCCATTATTGTAAGAATAAACTAGAGTTCTATTTATTGTAGGCTTATTGAGAAAACTCAAGGTTGTTTTAACCAGAACATGTTTAGTTTTATAATAGTGGGTTCTACTTAACTAAATTTGTGTAATTTAGATGAACAAACTCATGATCACATGTATTTAAAGGCAAGGTTAGGAATAACATATTATATGTTTTTTGGCAATAGTTATGACCTAGCAGATCTAAGAGTCATCTAAGATATGATTGATAAAATTGTTATCTACCTAATTTAAGTTTAGTTGGTTTGTTGAGCAAACTCAAAATCAACTATATTTGAATGAGATCCTAACCCACAAGAAAGATTAAAGTAATCTTTCCAAATAGTTGTGAGGGCTATTATTTCAAATAAAATAGTAAGAGTAACCAAATGCATTATTAAAGTCCTAATCTTATTTGATACTCGTACAATATAATTAACTACTTCCTTTCTTACATTTATTTCTGTTCTAAGTGAAATTTACCTTGTTTAGTATGGTTGATACTAAGAGTTAGTGAACCAAATTTCTTAGATATAGGATTATGTTTAAAAAGAGTTCTCAAAGTTAGAAAAGAAAATTTGTACGTCCATTATGCAATTTTGCTATTAATCCTTGTTGAGGATTTGAAGTTAAAGTTTTAAGAGGTATGTCAAAATTATACAGCTGATAAAATGTATTAATATTTTGAGTTGACTCATGTCTCATAAACTTTGATGACATCATGTAAGATGTGTCAACATCATGATAGCAAGATGCAAAAGGTTGTATAAAGTAGAGTTGAAAAGTATAGTACCTTACTAAAATTGTTCCACTTAATTTAGTCTACTATAAGCATAAACATAAACATCAATTAAAGGCTTTTCTATAGTATAATAATAGTTATCATAAGAAGAAAAATGTTGCATAACTTATCTTGCCTATACTTGATACGATAGAGATCATAAGAATTTCTAATTCAAGCTTATGAGTATTTGATACTGAAGTTAGATTCAACATTATTATAATGTTCAATGCATGATAAGAAATATATTGTTAAGTACAAGTAGTTTATCTAATTTTATACAAATAGTTTGTATGTGTTGGATTAAAAGAGAATTATTCTTAACATAAATGACAAGAATATAAAGTTAGACAATCGAGACTATCATTTTATGCCAACTTAGTTAAATCAACACGATGAGAATCATAAAGTTACTTACGAGGACATGTATATCCTCTTGATTATGAATCATCTGAAACTTGTGAAACTTATCAAGTTAAAGAATAACCAAATCAACCTTTAGAGAAAGGATGATGATGGTATTGAATTGTTAAATTTATAAATGTGATGTATTGTATGGAATAACAATTCATAAAAGGATAATGTTTATTTTTCATTATATTACTAATGACTTTATGTGATATAGTCATATGTATTAAATGAAATGTTGATTTAAAATTTTGAAAAGTTCTAATTGTTTAATTTAAGTAGAAATTAAGCATTGAGAATGTTAAAGCATTTCAATGAAATCATTGCGGTGAGTTTTAAATTTTAGTTATCTATTGGAAATGAGATCCTCTAATTAATACCTTCATAACTAAATTCATAAGGGTATAGATTTATGTAAGAAAAATAAAATATGAGATACTGTATGATGCAATCACTACGGCACAAAGAGCTTTAGGCAACAATATATTTGTAACAGTTTTATCATTTGTTACTTAAAATTAATATAATGTGACAGTTTAAAAGTGTTGTCTTTAATAATATTAAAATGCAATGATAATAGTAAGTTGTTGTCTTATATTAAAAAGACAACAAAATAAAAAATATTGCTTTAAAATTTTATAGATGCAACAAATTGAAGTTTTGTTACATATATATATATATAAGTAGCAATTAAAGTGTTGTTATTTTATATTTCTTTTTTTAACAACCTACTTACAAAGGCTTGGAACAGTACCAAAGGCTTCAAATGGTCTAATTCCAAATTCCCTTTCTATTTCCTTTTTGTTGTTAACCTAATTTTCAGATCTTTTACACCAATTAGGCCATGATTAATATTACTTTATTGCTTTTAACCTAATTTCCAAAACTTCTACACCAGTTAGACCATGATCAACGTTACTATGTGGGATTCTTCATTCTAGATTGGGGTTTCATGTTTCTTTACTTGGTTCTTATATTCTTATTTAATTTGTAAAGCTCTGCATTTATTTTAGCGTTTTTCTACTATAACCTTGGTGTCGGTTGTCTTGGAAGAATTTATCCTTTTATCACAGCGGCACTAGATGATCTTCCATTGGGCATCCTAAATTTGAATTGGATCACCAAATTTAATGGTTGGAATCCAATCAAAATGGTCTCGGAGCATGGAGATGGCTGGGAAGAAGATGCGCTCAACAATCTTCTCGATGGAAGCAAAGTAGGTGTCTTCATCAAAAACTTGTTTCGTGGAGGAAGAAACATTTCTGGAGATGTGAGTTGCCTCAATTTGGGAGGGCGATGGAGAAGAGAGGTTTTAGGGTGAGTGACCTAGAGATTTGATGTCAAAAGGATTGGTAACTTTTACTTCATCATCCTTAAATACTGATGCTTTTTATGTCTTGGAAAAGGTCATTACACAACTAAATTAATGGTTATATTTCAAGCTCAATTTCACTCCTTTAATACTTTTCACAAGCTTAGATACACTGAACTTATTTATCCCTATTCTAAAAAGCATCAAAAATAAAGTTCTTAATTGGCATAATAGGCATCTTTTGTAGTATCTTGTCTCTTAAATTATTAAAGGATTTAAAGTGTTAGATTATTGAGTCACATGAGTGGCATCATATAGAATGAATTTGTTACATTTATAACATGATTTTATGACTGCATTCATATGCATAATATTAGCATACACACATAAATTATGATTTAGACAAATTTCACTCAATTGACATATTCTAGAGTATAAAACTAAAATGAATGTGACATAAATGTGCATTTCCAATGTCTTGCACTTTAGTTTACCAATGACAAGAATTGATGTATTATAATTAGTAAATTGGAATTAATTGTTACAATTGATAGATTGATGAATTATTATATACATCCAGTATAGGAAAAATGTTAAGTGGTAAGACAAGTTGACATGTGAAAAATTAGGACAACTAGACTTATGAAATAAGTGACACATGGCAGTAGAATTGAGTGACAAATGGCTTAGAGATTGAGTGATAAATGGCCTAAGATCATGGTGACATTTGGCAGGATAAGGTAAGGACAAGTGACTTGAATGCAAACATGAAAAGTGTCATTGTATTACATAGACACCTTGCACTTAATAATGTAAACTAATGCAGAAACATCTCATTTATTGTTTCTGTTGGACCCCAAATTTTTTTCAATTATTATTGTTTTATTTGTTTCATTATTTTTAGAATTGAGTCATTAATTTGATGGGTATAAATAGAGATTTGAAATTAGATGGAAAGATTTGAATTAAGTTAGAGTTAATATGGTGTTTAAGAAGATTAAAGGA
>JANSVA010035123.1:0-13987 GCA_025504915.1 Erythroxylum reticulatum | reverse complement strand
GTGATCTTTGTATGAGTTGTGTTAGGGTAAGATTTGGAAACAAAATTGGTAGTTGATCTGGAAAATGTAGCAGCAACGTGATCTCTAAGTAAGCTTTTGTGTTTTATCCATAACTTTTTATCTAGTTATCCAAATGAAATGATTCTTACATTGGATTAAACTAGAGACAATGGTCACATTTTTCATAAAGACATCGAATTCAAATTCTGTCTTTAAGATTCCCAAAATTTGAAAGTCAATTGAGAACTAGTTATAGTACACTGTTGCATGAATGGATATGTTGTGTTCTATTTTGAGTGTATAAGAATGTGTTATATTTTAAGTGTTTATGATCAAATGGGGAATATGAAATTTGTATGGATGATGTTTAGTTGAAATTAGGTGTACTTGAAGAAGTTATCTACTTGAGATGATGAATCCAATGAGTTGAGATTTGAGAGTTTAATGAAATCTAATTGGTGTTTGAATTGTTATGAAGTGATATTGCATTAGAAGAGGTGAACTTGGGAAGATTATAGGTGAAAGTGATGTTGGAATAGGCCTAGGATCCATTGGAGATGTCTTGGAGAAGGAAAATTGAGTAAAAATCCAAAGAATACACAATCAGGTCACGTAAATTAACATTGACCATGTGTTCCAAATGTAAAAAGGTCACTAGATGTTTCTAGACTTTCGAAGCAAATGCTAATCTGGAGCATACTATGAGTTGACCTAGATGGTCTTACTTTTATAATTATTTTGTTATGTATTATTAATTGAATGATTATGAATGTGATTTGACTGTTTTGATTCCAGACACTGAAGGTTAGAATATGATGATATATGAATGTGATTATTAAAGTGCTCTTTGTATATGAATTGGATGGAGTAAGTGTACACAACATGATTGTTAAATGCCGGACCACGGATCGATGATGAATGTGATCTAAATGTGAATATGCATATAAATGAAAAAGTGATTCTTAGCGTAAATGTTGAATGCCAGACTAAAGTCCGATGACATGTGAAAGTGACTGATTGATCATATATGATTGATGCATTCCATTACATGAATGAATGAAATATAAAGGTAGTTATGATCATAGTAGCCACCAAAAAAGAGCTTAAAGCTCAGAATGTAAACAAGAGCTTAAAAGCTCATAAAGTGATTAAGAGTCAAAGGCTCACTATGCACAATGAGCCCAGTATCCCTAAAAAGTACAGGACAGTTATTAATAAGCCCAATATCCACAATAGATATGAGAGAGTTATAGGCACTCGGTCACAAAAAAGTAATAAATTGAAAATAAGTCTTATAAGCATTACATAAGCATATGATATGTATGATTTAAATAGTTAGATTAATTTTTGAACGTGATAAGTGTTCGAATAATTGAATGATTATAAATGAAAAATGTGAATTATGTGTTTATAACTGATGATGTGTGTTATGTGATTCAATGATCAATCAAGGATGGTCACTCACTGAGTTTGTAAAACTCAACCAAATTTTGCAATACTTTTCAAGCTCATACCCTATTAGACAAACGAGAGCATACCCACTGTATTCAAGTAAGAGATAGAGGTCAAGATCAGTTCGTGTCTGCATTTGTATTTTCTTATTTTTGTATCAAAATAAGTCTCCCACAATTGTTGCAACTTGTGTATTTGAATATTTCTGTTTGAAATAACTTTCCAAATTGGAAATGTTTGTAAATGATTTTGCAATGTAATGAAATTATGACTACAATTATTTTGTATTTTTAATGGGCTTAAATGGTTATTGAAATTCTGATGATTGTATTGTTGTGATTGAAATGTTTCTGAATAAAAGTGGGCCCGATCTAATTGTTGATTTCTGCATATATTTGTTGATTCAAAAGAAAATTGTAATGAGATTTTACTGACTAATTGTGCTAGCATACCGCCCTCGCAGTGCAAGTTCTCAGACATCACTGAGGATGTCAGTTACGTGTCTTATGATAATGGGGTGCTATAGCATGGTTTAAAACAAACACGTTTTATTCGAACCATGGTAGAACTGATATCCTATAGTTTCCTTAGGATATCTTACAAACAGAAACCTGTCAGACTTAACTTTCTTCTTATCTGACTGAATCAACTTCACATAAGCAAGGCAAACCCAAACTTTCATATGAGAAAGATAAGGTTTATTGTTAGTCCATATCTTATATAGAGAAACACCAAATGACTTGGATAGGATTCTATTTAATACATAAACAGAAGTTTTAAGTGCATACCCTCAAAAGGAATTTAGTAAATTTGCTAAACCCATCATAAACCTCACCATGTCTATCAAGATACGGTTTCTCCTCTCAGCCACACTATTGCGTTGTGGTGTGTAAGGTGGAGTCCACTAGGACAATATTCCATTATCCTTGAGATAATCCAAAACCTCTTAGCCTAAGTATTCACCACTTTAATCTGATCAAAGTGATTTAATACTTCTCCCAAGTTGTTTCTCAACTTCATTTCTGAATTATTTTAACCTTTCAAAGGCGTTAGACTTATATTTCATAAGATACACATACCTATATCAAGAATGATCATCGATAAAGGTAATGAAGTATATGAAGCCACCTTTGGCATGTATAGACATTAGACCACATACATCAATATGTATTAGGTCTAAAAGTCCACTAGTTCGTTCACTCTTTCCCTTAAAGAGAAACTTAATCGTCTTTCCTAATAAGCAAGATTTACATGGGTCATATGATTCATAATCAAATTACCCTAAACTATAACACTTTTGTAGTTTAAACATATGTCTCTCACTTATATGGTTAAGGTGACAATGCCATAAGAAAGACGATTTCATATTATCTCATTTTATGCTTTTGTTATTATTGAAATTTAGAATCAGATTTAACATATCCAATATGTATATACTATTGCATAAAGTACCCAAAGCGTATAACATCCCATTCAAATAAATTGAACACCATTGTTACTGAAATTTAAATGGAATCTAGCTTTATTAAGACTAGAAACAAACATTACATTTTTAGTCAAAGTAGGTATATCAAAATAATTATCCAATTCTAGTACAAGCCCATTAGGGAGCATCAATACATATTTGCCTATAGCTTATTTAGCAACTCTTGCTCCATTGCCAACTCGCAGGTTTGACTCTCCCTTGTTGAGTTGTCTACTGTTCCTAAGGCCCTTCATATCAGTACATATATGTGAGCCACAACTAGTATCTAATACCTATATGTTGTTATCATAAATAGTATGAATATCAATAACGTAAATACTTGAAGTAGATGGGGCATTAGGTGCTTTCTTCTACTTCAAAGGCTCCAAAGAAGCCTTGCAGTTTCTCTTCTAATGGTCATCCTTGCCATAGTGGAACAAACTCCCTTCGAGGCAGTCTTTTTTGTTTTCTTGACACCCTTTTAGGCCCTGCGGACTTCTTATTCTTTTGGCTCTTTTTCTTCAAACTTGAAGAGTCCACTAGCATTATAACCTTGTCCTCGTAGACAGATGGCTCAATAGCCTTGAGCATTTTGACTAACTTAAAAATTGTGCTGGATATATTGTTCATCTGATAGTTAAGTACAATTTATGAGTAACTATCGGTTAAACTTGTCATAATTAAGTCAATACTTAATTTATGATCTAAAAGAAAACCCAAAGAGGCCAACCGCTTAATGTAGCCATTCCTCTTTAGTACATACTACACTAGAGATGTCCCCTCAACCATCTTGGAGCAAAAAAGTAATCGCAACGTCTCGAACCTTTTAGACCTTACTTGCTCATTAAAGAGATCCCTAAGATGATAGACGATGGTATGAGCATCCTTATTTTCGTGTTGCTTTTGTAGCTTCGGTGACATAGTGGCTAGCATAATACAACTATCCATCTCACATCTTCGAGATGCTTCCTATATTCCCTCTGATCATCATCAAAAGCATCAGCATCAAGGGGGTTAGGAAGTGGTTCTTCCAAGAAGTAATCAAGGATCTCAAACTTGAGAACTATTCTCAAGTTCTTGAGCCAGTCAAAGAAATTTGGTCCAGTCAACTTGTTAGCTTCGATCAATGATATTAGATTCATATTAGTACTTATGGTGTTGACTTGGGAAATAGCAACCTATCATCAAATAGAGAAAAATTAGAATGTTCTTAAATGCACGTCTATAAGGACTTTAATAATATGCATTATGGCTCCCACTATTTTCACTAATTCATAACCCTCAACATAAATCCGAGAGAACTTGTAGAGAAATTCTCCTAGTGGGTTATATCCAATACCCCTAAGATTGACCCTGGGTTTGCCCAACAAGCCACCTTAGTTTAATCGGTAGGTATTGATCATACCAATTGCATCTCTAATGCAACTATCGAATATAGTCCTATCAACTGTTGATGTGTGCGTAGTCATTAGGCTATCAACTCTTGACACTTATACATCTAATGTACACTACCCAACTTCACCTTTGTCCATGTTGATCTTGGGTTGGCCCAACAAACCAATGTTTCTAGTTAAAAACAACCCATTAATCTAGAAATCCTATTTCCATGATTCAAACATATTCTTGTAGAGAAGGCTTAGGTTTGCCCAATAACCCTAACTTTGAAAGGACACTGGTTCTCACCATATTAAAGGAAGGCATTAGTTTTACTATTCTAAGTGAGGGGTTTGACTAAGGTCTCATCTAACTTATATAGTATATATATATATATATATATACACACACACATATACATATAGTTGCTATAACTATATGGCATGATATGGACAACCTAATCAAATTGTGCTTAAGCCCATAACCATCCATCATGCAAGCCCACACATTTTCCTAACCATTTATTCTTTAATGCATATATGTAAACACATCATTTTGGTTATGATATCTTATGGATCCTAGGATGAAAGCCCAATCGAACACTTGGATCTAATCCCAATCCAATACTTAGATTTATTGTCTTCCTTTTACTAACTTGGCTAAAATTACTATTGAATGTTATTTTGATTGGAATTAATATTAATCTAATTAAAATGAATTCCTAATTCAAAAAATAAATTCATAATTAATTTACTTTGAAATAATTATTTGATAACTAAAATTAGATAACTTTAATTTTGTCATATATGTCAATTTTTCTAGTCTTACTAGAAAATCTATTACTCTACTAAAATTAATTCAAAATTAATTTATAAAATTTTTCAAAATTTCCAAAACATCAAATCATCATTCCAAGCATCTCTAGGTCATTTAATGATGATCAAAATAATTTAGGAATCACCCAAAAATTATCTTGATCATCGAAACACCGATAAGGCAAAAAAAATGACAAATATGACTTCTAAAATTTTCTGGAAATTAAATTTTGAGCAAAATCTTTTAGTCATGAATCAAACATCAAAGTAACACATTTTATCACATAAAAATATTTTTAAGGTTCTAGAATCGAAATATAAACATATATAAAAAACCAAACAAAACAGATCCTACAATTTCTAGAAAATTGTCCAGATATGGAAAATTGTTTGATAAAATAAGTAAAACATTTTTAATAATTCTAAAAAAAATGAAAGAGGCATAAAAACATCCTAAATATGTTCAAATAATTTTTCCAGAATCAAATTCCACGAAAATCATGTGTAACCTCATCAGTTTAGCCAATAGACATCACATGCCCAACAGAAATACAGATTTCATGTATGTTCCTGTAAAATCGAAATTAAATATTTTAATCACATTAAAAATGTTTTCAATCATACTGAATCATTCAAATACATATTATGGACAGATTGGTGAAAGAAAATCATGAAAACCATTTTTCTAATAATTACTTTTGAATAAAAATTTACAGGACCCTAAGTTGTCACAACCCTGAAAATAGTTTTCACATGTCATCTATTCTACATCTAACAAGGCACAAGATGGCTCTAACACCACTATTATTTTCCGATCATGCATCTTATAATCAATATATATCAAATACAAGAAAATAAAATAAAATAAAACCTCCAAAATTATACCTACTAATGCATATAGATATAGAAAAACTAAAACATGAAATGTAAGACATTGACATACCTTTCTGACGATCTCCTTCATTCTTTAATCTTCTCCGTTTTGGGTTATTGTAATCCAAAACAATCAATGCAGAACGTCTCTAATGAAAGTCCACACAAATATAAAAGGATGAAACCTCACTAGGAAATGACTAGAATTTTTTTTCTTTGTGCTAGCAAAGACAAGAACTCTTAAGAGTTAGAGAGAAAAAGTATGTTCGTAAGAAAAAGAACCTTTTTTTCTTTTTATTTATCTTACACAAGATGCATGAAAATCATCTCAATTTTATGCACCATTTGGCCTTCCATAACCCTATAACTAATGGAAAGTTATGGGAAGTTAACGGTCATGAATAACATGCATTAACGGAAGTTATGGGAAGTTAATGACCATGAATAGCATACATTAATGGAAGTTATGGGATGTTAATGACTATGAATAGCATGCATTAATGGAAGCCAACAACACTTGTTTCTAATCCCTTCCTTGCAATGTATTCTACCAAGATCACATCGTAATACAATCCCGAAACACTCTCTCATATCTTGAATCACCATTCAAGACCATTTTACTCATCCTTTAGATCTCCTATATGTGTGACCCATTAGGTTCCCGATTATATTGGCCACTTGAATTAACACTTAATTCAAGTTAAAAGCGGTATCTAGCAACATATCATGACCCCCAATTAACTAAAAAGTCAGTAGTTTGACTACGAACCCTTCCATATGCAATGTTGCTATATAATTCATCCTTTCATTATCTATATCCCACTTGGTTCAGAGCATGGTTAATGTCAACTCCTACTAGATTGACTATTTCACATCTAGTCCGAGTATTATTAGATCTTGTCCTGAGGATCTCATTACTCTATGTATCATTAAAGACTCTCTTTATGACACATATTTGCTCCATTCAAAGATTCCCGAGTAATGACCCCAACAAGAGGCCATGTGTATCATCTCCTTCTATCAAGAGTGGTGAATCCTTTATTGGTTACTTTATTGCCTCCTAATACCTAAAGTTATACCCAATCATCAAACTATGAGTAATCCCTGAAAGGAACCAATGAATAGAGTCAAAACATAGGATCAGTATCTATAGTATCCTTGAGCACCTTAAGTCAAAGGATACTTGCACCGTTGCTATGATGAGACTATCATTGACATGGAATAGAATATCCATATGATTGTCTCATAGTAGGTCAATCTAATGTAGTTACCACCCTTAGTAAGCATCCACATGTTAACTCTAAATAAACTCATGTCTACAGCTTATGAGATCTACTGTTTGATCTAATCAAGGATTATAATATGCACTAGTCTATCCAAATTAATGATATCCGATCTCATTAATCCTATGACTAGGAAAAGTTTAGATACTAACATAGTTACACATGATAAGAATTCCATTATCATATCTCATTATGATTTCCTCCATGCTATGTTTTGTATTAAGTACTTCATGAAATCAATTTAAGATCAACATCAAATCCATAAACATATGAGCATCGAAATAATGAAAAATATCTTTATTAATCATAAAATGATTTATACAATAAGTGTTAAAGGTAACTACCTTTAGAGCACTTCTTTAATAGCTAGGGTTCAATGCCTACTATAAAGGACTCACTTAACCATAAGTGTAAGCGACATATGACTTGTTAGAAGAGATGGTAAAAAATTGTTATCTTTGGACAGCAAAACAAAGTAGGTAGCAGTCAACCTCCTTAGATCCAAAAGGAATGATTGTTGTAGATTTAGTGGCAACATTACAGGCTAAGATCGACAATCTGAGTAATTAAATAGCCTAACAACCACCTCTTTCTCTCCATCCAAAGCAATTCAGCATGAATATTACCTATGTGAACAAGAAAGCCATATCACAACTTATTGCTTCCTAGTGGAAAACAACATCACAACAATTTAATTTTATGGGAGCATAAGTTGGTTGAGGAGGTATTGATCCTTACTAGAACATGTACAATACTAGGTGGCAGAACCACCTAATTTTCTTTTGGTCTAATAATGCAGGGATCCAAATGGGAACTCAAGGCCTACCAAAATTTTAGTAAGATGAGTCCTGTTCATGGGATTTAAAATTAGACGAGCTTATGAGTATATAATGGAAATTTAAACAAGTAGCAAAAGATCATGCCTCTTCTATTCATAGCCTAAAGGTTTAAGTGGGCTATCATGCCAATGAATTCTCTACAAGAAGTGTTGGAAGCCTTCTAAGTAATATAGAAGTACATCTAAGAAAGAAATTTAAGGTTATCACACTTAGGAGTGGGAAATATTTAGATGAACCAATAGAAACACAAGCTAAACCCTACCTTGTAAAGGACCAAAAGAAGAAAAAAAATTTTAAAGAGCACACCCACATGTCCAAATTTGTTCAAAGATATATTATCAAGCAAGCAAAATTGGGATGACAATCCAACGGTAGCCATAACAGAAAGTTGTGGCTCCTTAATTACCAACCATTTGCCCTCAAAATTAATAGATCTAAGGAGTTTTACTATAACCTATATAGTCGGTAATTTAGAGCTTTATAAATGCTTATTTGACTTAGTTGCAAGTATAAACTTTATGTATTTATTGATTTTTAGGAAATTGGCGCTAGGTGATGTGAAACCAACCTCTATACTAATTTAGTTGGTGGATCACTGGATTACGAAACCATTTGGTGTGTGGAGATATAGGGCTTAAAGAAGATATGAAAGTCTCTCTTAAAAAAAGTAGATGAAGAAGAGGACATGAGGGTGATTGCAGAAGAAGAGTAATTCACCTTCTTAAAGAAGAAACTATTAGATTTAGTCAAAGATTCTGGGAGTTTAATTATTCCCTATTTTATTGATAGTTTGTTACTTAAAAGGACATTACTGAACTTACTTGGAATTAAAGCACTAGTAAATCTCAATTCAAAAATAAGGAGTAATCATAAATAACTTATAAAAATATGGGCCTTTTATTAAATCAAATAATAAATCCAAGAAAATAGTCTTAGATTTCATCTCATATAGATTTATGCTAATTTACTACAAACTAGGATAAGGAAAACCAACAGTAATCAAGAAAGAACATAAAATAATAAAAAAAACTCTTATAAATCTTGAAGTCTTCAGTTAGATCTTGATGGAAACTTTTCTTTTCACTCTAACCTTACTCTTTTCTTATCTCAGGATGCTCTAATTTAGCTATCTAATGACTACTATCTACCTTACCTCCTCATTATAACTATTTCCCTTTGTTCTATATCAAAATACAATATAATTTTCAAACCAACATAGGTTTAACACTAATCCATGTTGGACTTATATTGGTCCCATCCTTTAATTATCTATTAACCCTCAATTTCTCAAAAAAATATCTATTAATATAGGTTTCCAGTATAGGTATATGTTGGACCTATATTCTCTAACCATAAATATAGATTAAATATTGATTCATTTTCTAGACCTATATACTTACTCCTTTCTCTAAAACCATATCAAAACTTCTCAAACTTGAGATTAACTTGTTCAAATTACTTCCTTCTTTATTAAGGAGCTAAGACAAGGTTTGAAAACAAATTATAAACCTAATAAGTACCAAATATAAACCATCCAAACATAAGCAAAATGCTCTCAAATTCAAACATATTATAAATATAATTTGTCAAATTCCTTCCCACTTAACCATTTTTTTACCCTCAAGAAAATCAATTTCATCACTCTTAACTTAAATAGGTTGCAATTTTAGGAAAGAATTTAACAAATCAATCATACTAATCAAGAATCTCCATCATTTATTCAGTCATAAAGTTCATAAATTTACTAAGAAGTTAGCTACTTACATCAAGTCATAAACCAATTCAATTTAACTCCAAAATTCTTTTAACTTTATCTCAATTCATAAAATTCAACCTAATGTATGAAGTGAACATCTTATACCCTAAAGTTTTATTTAGTCTTCTCAGTTGTTGTTTAGTCCCATTAATTTATATATTTTTTTCCATATGGTATGCTTATTTCTCATTAATAAAAGAAAAGGGAAAATAATTAATGTGGAGCAAAATACTAAAGCCACTCCTACAAAATATTATATTAGTAAAGTTGTTGCCCATACCCCTATAAATGATTTATCTTCTAAACATAAATTTGTGATAAATGGGGTTATTCCTCTTTTGATTAAGGTTCATTGGGTAGGTGTATCCACTTGGTGTTGTTCTCTTATTGGGTATTTCTTGTGGAAAAGGCCATCATTCTTGTAAGTTCAATACCGGGAATCAACTAAGTGGGGAAAGAAGGGGCTAAAGAAACTCTTCTAATAGAGTAGAACGCCTTTATATTCATATTACTTGAGAGCACCAAGCTAGTCGAAACACTAAAACAAGGGCCTTGGCACATTAGAGGGAAACTCATATCCTTACAAAAAATGGAGCCCAAGATTGGAGCTAGATAAAAGGAAAAAAGGCCATCTCATTCTAAATAAGCTCCCATAATGTGCCTCCACATTACTAGACATTTGAGGGTTTAAGCTATATAGTTAGCTCTTTGGGCAAGCTGCTTTGCCTTAACACACAAATAATTAAGATAGATTATGTTATACAATAATTTATGTAGAGGGTTAAGGGGAGGGGGGAACTACCTGAAGTGATTTCTATTATGAAGTTATATTATGAAGTTAGATATGTGTAGGGAATTGACTAAATCTAAAATTCATATATCCTTTAAATGGAAGCCAATTTATAAAAATAAGATATTATTCTCCACTAGATATTACCATAAATTAGTAGGAACAACTGAGTTAAAAGAAGTCCTTAATCAACAATTATCTCTATATAAACCCCTTGAGGATAAAAATGTTGTGGCACAAGGGAATGAGATAGAGGTTTAGGAGAGTAAGGTTCTCCAAGTTGATCAGGCTAATATTCCTCTAGCTTAGTCCAATATGTCTTCTACTGAAAAGGTCCAGAAGTTTGAGAATCAAAGGAAGACTTAGGGATGGAAGGAGATGAGCTATAAGCTTAAGATAATTTACTAAAATATTGAGCGATTGGTAACAAAAACCTCCAAGATTATAAATTTAATTATGAACTAAAGTCCCTCAAAGAAGGTATTTTTAGATGTGAAAGCCTCTTATAGAAGAAGGTCAAATAGAAGAAGAGCTAAACCTAGAGGTTAATAGATGACTATTTTAGTATGGAATATAAGGTGATTAAATAACCCTTTTAAACAACAAGTTGTTAAGGATATAATGTTGGACAAAAATGCCTTTAATCTTAGAGAACTTAAAAATAAAAATAAAAGCGAATAGACCATAAGACAATTTGAGGTTTTTGGGTGTACTGGTTAATCTACCTTAATCATAATCATCACTATAATGGGAAGATTTTGGTTGCCTTCAATATAACTTCGATTCAGATTTCTAACTTAATTCTTAATAGTTGAATGATTTACTTCACCTGTTGTTTTGATTGGTCCCTTAAACCTTTTGATTTATCATAAATGCATCTAACTTTGTATCCCAAAGGATGAAGTTATGTGAAGACCATAGAAGTATTCATATTTTTCTAAATAGAGTTTATCTTATAGTAAGGGATATGAATTGTGTTTTGAGTGCTAATGAGGTTGAGGGATCCAGAGCGAATTTTAAAGGAATAAATAAGGAGATTAGGTAATTGGTTAAGTAAATAGGATTCCTTGATCTAAGTTATGTAGGGAACTCTTATAAATGGAGCAATAAGTAATAAGAGGATTAATGAATCAAAAGAAAGCTTGATAAAGCTTTAGTTAGTTGAGGTAATTTCCAAACTTCTATTCATGTTTTAACCCTCAATTATTCTCAGACCATTTATGGTAAAAGTGTTAAAACTCAACTCAACTCTTAATCCTAAAGCTTCATTTATTTTTCCAATTATCTTTTTAAAGATAGTAGATTTGAAGAAGTGGTTAAGGTTAGTTAGGAAGTTAGCTTCAAAAGATGCAAAGCCTTATAGTTGATAAGGTAATTTTAGAAGGTTAAATAAGGCATCAAATCTTTTCTTAAGAGGACTTACCTAAACATTATAATGAATTTTAAAAAACCAAAATAATTTCTTAAAAGGTTCTAAACTAATAGTTACTTAAATCCCACCAATCAAAAGCTAAGGATTATTAAAGTTAGGCTTCTAGGTGAACAAAACATTACTCTTTTTTTTTAGAGCCATGAGTCCATGCATCACATATATGACAAGGCAACGAAAGTGTCAAAATCAAAATTCCAACCCCACAACATCCCCAGAAAATCTAGAATCCATGTGCATATATAAAACATATTATAAGAACATGAAATTATAGCATATGTACGTTGCAAATACTCCTCTTTTCTTGAATCTTCTCCTTGTTTAGGTTTTAGAGGAAAAAAAACCAAAAAGCTTCCTTAGCCTCAAGAGAGCATGCAAAGATGAAGAAAATTCTGTTTGTAAAGGTGATTAGAGCACCAAACAAGATGAGTTCAAATAGATGATCTAGCGAGAGTTAGATCAAGATCAAGTTACATGCAATTAATCTCATGTAACAATTGCTTAAAATTACATAAATAAATCTCAAGATCACTCCTCTCAACTTCCAGAACTCTTCTAGACCTTTAGCCTGTCTATTGAGTTTGCTTTTGGGTAAAAATTTGTGTGTACATAAGTGAAGAACTCACTTATGTACCACCTTTCATTAAGTTAGTCACGATCGTGGCCTACAAGCCATGATCATGGCTTGCTTAAATGACAATCATACACACTTTGTTTTTCATCTTATCTTTTATGCGTATGACCCTTAGGTTCCTAGTTATTTTGGTCACTTGAATTAACTCTTAATCCTAGCAAATCATGAAGGGTTTCATAATGCCAATTTATAGGAATGTAAGTGGATTAACACTCGAACTCTTCGATAGTTAATTTTTTGACTTAAAAACCTTTCCATAGTTAATTACTGTGCAACTCATCCCTTCACCATCCTATATGCCACTTAGTTTAGAGTATGGGCTATATGTCAACTCCCATTAGAGTGACTATGTCAGATCTAGTCCATATGATGATAGTTCTTATCCTGGGGATCTCGTTACTCTATGTGTCATTGAAGACTCTCTTTATGGCACATAATTGCTCTAGGCAAAGACTCCCAAGTAATGAATCCGACAAAAGTCGTGGGTATCCTCTCTTTCTATCAGGAGTGTGAATCCTTTATTGTCTATCCAATTACCTTTGAATACCAATAGTTGTATCCAATCACTATCCTATGAGTGACCTCATCTTGAGGCAACAACGAATGGTGTCAAAGCACAGGATCAGTACCCAAGATATCCTTGAGTACCTCAAGTCTAAGGATATTTGCACCATTGATATAATGAGATTAATCACTGACATTTGATAGATTATCCATATGATAATCTCATAATGGGTCATTTGATGTACTTACTACTCTTAGTAAGCATCCAAATGTTAACTCTAAACATCTTATGCTTATACTTTATCAGATCTACTACTTGATCAAAACAAAGAGTATAACATGCATTAGTCTATCCAGATTAACAATGTCTTGTCTCATTAAACCTATGACTAGGGATAATTTAGGAGGTGTTTGTTTCCATTTTTTTTACTTTTTGTTTTTGTTTTGAAATTTAGTAAAAAAATGATTGTTTGAATTTTTAGTTTCTATTTTTAGTTTTAGTTTCTTCCAGTTTTCAACAATTATGATAACTATAAAAAGTGGTTTTTGTTTCCTACTTCTATTTTTTTCATAATCTAATTTACTATCATCTACATATATATTATTAAATTTTTAATATTTAATAAATTTATGAATAATTTAATCATCATTATATATTTAATAAATTAAAATTAATCATCAATAAAAATATTAATAATTTAATTTTTATAATTAAATTATATGTAATTAAATTTTATTAATTATTAATAAATATAATTAAATTAAAATATATA
>JANSVA010035102.1:0-13988 GCA_025504915.1 Erythroxylum reticulatum | reverse complement strand
TACATATTGAGTATTAACTAATTTTCTATATTCATCTTTATGAATGTATTGATTAATTACTTGGAACCTTACTTGTTCATTACTATCTTTAATATATTTTTAGGTTAGATATTAAATATATAATTGGTTAATCCCTCTAATCTGTAAAGCATCTTAACTTTTATTAAATCTTAAAAGATTCTTAAATCTTAGAAAGGACAATTGATTAAATTGAATGTAGCATGATAGGCTTTATGTTACTCTATTTCATTTTTCTCTCTAGTAGTTTAAGTGATTTACTAATTAATTTTTTATTGCATTATTAAAATCATTAACCTATTATATCTCTTCTTGTTCGTAAAGCATAAAATGATGCTAAATTCTCTCTATGGGTTAACCATTGCTTCCACTAAAATGGTTGTTAGGAGTAAGGTATTATTTTTGGTGCATATGACAACACACTAAAGTTTGATATCACTTGTAGTTTATTTTTTGTGGTTTTTATTTTATTTGCTTTTACTTTTCTTAAATTCTTTACTTATATTTTCTTTCTTAGTAAAACAATATATTTAGTGAAGATAGTAGGAGAGAGAAGTTGCGAAGGTCTTTAACGATGAAGCTCCCATTCAATAACTTTAGTTGTTTATTTTTCCCTTTTTGCTCTAACTCTAGTCCCTTTTCTTCCTTTCTTTAGCTCAAACCTTCCCCTAGATCTTCCTTATCTTATGTACTTGATTCATTCACTCACATCTTTAGGAGTTCGATCTACCCTACCTTAAGGACTAAGAGGTCTTCTTCACAACTCTAATTTTCCTGCATCTCCGTTTTATCCTTAATTGGTAATGATATTTTAAAAAGCACCCTCGCCTTTTCCATTTTTTTGTTAGACTATTCCACAATCCTAATGAGTCTAAATCTCTTAGACCTAATTGCTTTTGCAACCCTCTTGGTGTCTTCCCCTCCTAATCTAATTCTGACCATTGAAGTCTTTGAACTTAACCTACAGGAACCTAGTTCAACTCCGCCTCCAAACCAAGGTACCACATCTAACCTTACTACTATCTATAACCCTAAGTTGGATTGAAAGAATGTGGTAGGATTCAATCCTTTTACTCTAGTACTGCCCTTTAGAGACTTTAGTGGAAGAAGCATAGTGGCCCTTAAAATTGATGTCCTTAAGGAAGCGACAAGCAGACAATAGTTGGTTTCTTTATTGAAAAGAAGTCATCATTTCCATTAATCAGTAATTAGCCTTTTAGAAAATGGAAGAGAGTTAGACTAAAGGAAGTTCTCTTGTATGAAGATAGGTTGGTGTTGTTTAGGTTCAACATTAAAATTAGTTTAAATGAGGTGCTCCTTTTCTCTAGAAATCCTTGGTAGGCTTCTTGCTTGCAGCTACCACCCTTTTAAGGAACCTTCCTCCCTTCTCCTCAATCTACTAACTCTAAACTTATTTCATCCTTTCAAAACTCCCCTTCCTATTCACCGAATTCTCACTCTACTACCTGCTTATCCTACCTCACTTCTCTTTCCCTTATGCTTTATTTTCCTGTCCTAGACTGAACTACTCTAGGTTACCCAATGTTTTAAAAACCAAACTAGACATCGAATTGATCAAACGAAAGATTTAAAGATTTAAAGGTTCAATCGATATTAAATTATTATAAAACTGGCATATAATAAATAAGAAGTAAAATTATAAGAATAAGTAAAAATAAAATATTTTATAATCTTATGTTCTTGTCATAAAGGAATAAAAGTATATATAGAATAAACAAAAAAGAGATTGAAAAAAATTGAAAACATTAAAAAAATCAATTCTAACAGAAATTGAAGTCATTTCCAATATTGAATATATCTAAAAACTCAAAAGTTTTAAGTATGTTTAAAAAAAGATTCATAAATTATTTAAACAAAATTGTTTGTTTAACTTTTTAAGTGCCCTTCTTTAAACATACTTCTTTAAAATTTAAACATCACTCTTTACATTACTATTAAATTATCTTAAACAAAATTACTTATCTATACTAAATTACTAATCAATAACTTTTTTAGTTTCCTTCTTTAAATGTACTTCTTTAAAGTTTTAAGTATCACTTCTTAAAACAATCTTAAATTATCCTAAACAGTACTAAATTACTAATTAATAACTTTTTAGTCTCCTTCTTTCAATGTACTTCTTTAAAGTTCAAATATTACTCCTTAAAATACTCTAAAATTATTTTAAACAAATTTTATTATCTATACTAAATTATTAATTAATAATTTTTTAGTATTGTTTTAAACATACTTCTTTAAAATTTAAGTAAAATTTTTTTTGATCAATAAATACTAATATTCTTAATTTCCCAAAACAATTGAAAATTATATCTTATTCTTATTTTTAAGTTTTACTATCTATTTTAAATATAATGTAAAATATAGCATAATAAATTTTAATTAGACATAAAAAATAAAATTATACTTAGCAACTGGGCTTGACTCAGCCCAGCTCGAAGTCAACTAGGCAGACTTAGATTAACTGGGCCTCGAGCCTAGTTTTTTGTGTTTGACTGGGCATCCTTACAAGTAATGTTAAAATGATATTGTTTTAAATTTTTTGAAAAAAAAAATCAGGGCCTCATTGTCATCCTTAAGTAAAACTCACTATCTATTCTTTAAAACCAATGTTTAATACTAAGACTAGACCCCACTTCTCTATCTATGGCACACTTAAAAAGATAGAAGTAATACACAAAAGATAAAGAAATGTCTAGTCCCATAAATATACCTTGTTTCTTTCACGTCTCTCTCATAATATCAAGCTCTGAATTCAAATTTAAATATTCAAGAAAAATAGCAACGAACAAATGACTTTGGACTTTTGATGTTTCTTTTATTCTCTATACAGAAGGCGACTCTTCTTTTGGATTTCTCTTCTTCATGTTTCATTTGCTCTTGGTCTTTGTACTTTCTGGGTTTTGCATTTTTTTCTTTGTATGTTTTGAAGGTTCCTTATTATATATCCTTGATCTCCATCTACAATTCTGCATGTTAGGGAAGATTTCAACTTGCTCTAATGATTAAACTATAGTGGGTATGTAATTTCTTTGTAACTATTTTTGGATATTACCCAGTTGTTCTAGTGCTTTGATTCTTTATTTGGTTTCATGATTCTTTAATTCTTCTTTGATGTTTGTTTACTGGATTGGTAGACGAATCACTAAGTCTCCACCCATTTCATGAAATAGTTCAAGAAGTGACCAGTTAGAGGAATCTTGCTCAAGTTCTAGGAGGAAAAATATTAAACAATTGATAATTGCATATTATCATGATTAACAATTGATCACTATGTATAAGACAGTACAATCATATTATAGGTATGCTTCTATTTCAATTCAAACTAAGATAATAAGTGAATGACCTAGTTTCCAAACTTCTTAAATTTTAGATAAGAAAAATAAAACTTAAGCATTTTACTTGAAAAATAAAGGTATGCCTTTTAAAATAATTAATAATACTTTTGATTAACAAATAAAAAACAAAATTTTTGTAACTATTTTCGTAACCATACATCTAATTATTTATAGTTTCCTCTAGTTACTTAAGATAAATACATATATCATATATGTATCATATTAAAAAGAGAAATAATCACCAATTTTCATAATCTAAACAAGAGTTTGAAAGGGAGCCACGGACATATTATAGAATCAAAATATGTTTAAGTAGCAAACTTTATAAATCAATTATGTTTTACGTATAAAGGTGAGAAATATTAAAGTTATCTTCAATTAAAGAGTGTTATATATTTTCCTTCATAATCTTGTTAAAATAATTATTATTTTTTGAAAATTTAAAGGAATATTGCATTTAATTGAATGTAGGCGTTTGATACAAAAGTAAAACCAAGATGAAGGTATTAACCTATTGCTTCAAATGGATCAAAGTCAAACAACATATAGAACTAGGACTACATTCAAAAGTCTAAGTAAACTTATTAATGTATGAAGTAGTTAGCTAAAGTTGCATTACAACTTTGAAGTGTTGAAACTAATAGGTTCCTAAAAAAGAGTAGTTTTGTGCTTTGTTTGTTTTGAAATACCCCATTTTCCTTTCTCGTTATAGAGGGTAGACTATATTCACTAAAGAGAGTTTGCAAACAAGAGATTTCCCTTTGTAAGAATTGAGAATGTGACATGATCAATTTACCAAATCAAAGTATTATTCCTTTAAGTATAAATGGATACTTTTCTTATCACAAAACAAAAAGTACTTGTTGATATAAAATCATAAATGTTCAAATGAAAATAAATGAGTATTTAGTACTAAGTGAAAATAAAGGTGAGTTTGAAAATCATGTGTTTTATATTTTTAGTTTACATATGATATTTTTTTGAAAAATTAAAATGAATTAAAAAAGCAGGAGATTAGTACAACCAATATCCTACTAACAAGATATCAAAACGTAGACCAAACAACATCGTAAACTAAAGAAACATCACCGTGAACAAATCCATCTCATGTATTCTAGTAACTTTCAAAACCAGTTAACAAAAAATCCCCCTTTCATAGTTTCTTCAAAAGTTTCTGAATTAGGTCTCCCAATTTTCCGTCTTCAACATCTCCAGATGGTTATGTAGGTCAGATCTTTCTGGTTTGATCGTCATACCTTCATCTTCTCTTTCCGTCTTCACTCATTTTTCCTTCTTAGGAATACTTGAAGGGTCTTCCCGTGTATTTGAGCTCCGACTACTATCTTGCTTCTTCTGACTACATGTCTTCAGCACCCACAAAGTATCTAACGTAAATATCTTATGGAGGAGTGACTCCGTAAGGTAAGAACGCAACTTTAGAATCCTACAGAATTGTTGTGCGTGTGGTATCTGGCTAAATTAGACTGTAGAAATTACTGCTCTAAGTAGTGGATATTCTTGGATTCTCATTAGAGTCTCCAAGAAATAACTAGTCTCTTATTGCATTTCTTCTCCAACTGGTTTATGACTAGTTGTTCTCTAATATTATTAGAGATGATTTTCGTGAGGGCAAGTATGCCTCTTTCCTTTTTCACAAACCTTTTGTTATTCCTCTCTCACCAGATCTCTCCATATAAACATCCTTGTTGTGTTTGGGCGCATGGATCTGTAGTATCGCTTAGATAATGTCATTCAAATTGTTGTGATAGCTATTGAGTGTATATAGAGATGTGACTTGCCTCTATACTCTATTAAAAAACTCTGTTGAAAATTAGATAGTCCCTGTCCTCTTCATCTAGGTTGCAAATGATAAATCTTTTAGGGGAGGGGAGGAATTTTAATCTTATCATAGTGCTTAGTCTGTCCTTCATGGCTAACTAGCTCAAGAAGCTAGCATTTGGCTTGATAGTGTTTCTCCAGATCAATTTACCCCATCTAACTGGAGGGTTTGTCCCATATTTCAGTTGTTTTCCTTGCCTATTTGTTATGTCCATCATTGCTAGTCCATTCCAATAATAAGTATCCTCCGTTGCATTGTATCGATACTATGGTATCGATATAGATTTGATCTCCTTATAGGAAAGAGCCCGTTTACCATTTGCAAATAACTCTTGGACTTTAGCTTTTTTGAAAATCTATCCAAAGTATCCCTAGCAATTGGATGGTGAATTAGAGCTACCTGACCTGTCCAATTATCATATTATAAGGAAATTCTATCCCTTGTCCCTATCCTATAAGTAATCTGATGCTATACTTCCTCTGCCAGTTTAAGAATTTGGTTAAAAAACCATGAAAAACTGTTTCTAGATTTGATTGCCCATAAACTTCCACCCCTTGATATATAGGTATACACCCATTTAACCTACAACGATTCCTTCTTACTTAAAATTCTCCACAATCTTTTCAACAATAAGCATTTGTTGCGTCTTCCAATTGACTCCAAGCCTAGTCCTCTATTTGCTTTAGGTTGATAAATTTGAGTCCAACTAACCATGACAATCCCTCTTTCTCCTTTTCCCTTACTCTATAGGAATTGTTTCATCATTTTTTCTACAGTTTTGATCAGCCCCTTGGACAGGAAGATGCGAGAAACACTAATAAGTATTCATAAACATAATAACCAATTTTAGGAGCTGAAATTTGCCACCATAGGATAACATTTTATTTGACCATAAATCTAGTCTCCTTTGTATCATTTCAATAAGGGGCAGACATTCTCTAAATCTGAGTCTTCTCGAAGAGATAGGGATGCCCAAATAAGTATAGGAAGCTCTTGATTACCTATTCCAGTGATAAGAGACATATCATTAGCTAGGTATGCAGTGCTCTTCGATGGGATGAAATTTTTTTTTTGAAAATTGATGCTCAAACCTGACATCTTCTTAAAACTTTGTAAGGTATTCATTAGTACCATAATTGAGGGGATATCATCCTTACTAAAAAGGATTAGATCATCTGCAAACATAAGATGGTTAGTGAAAGCTACTTACACTTGGTATGGAACTTTAAGTCTAGAGTTGAGGAGATCTTATGTTTCAGCTTGAGGGTAAGAGCCTCCATGCAGAATAGAAATAGGTAAGGGAAAAAAGGATCCCCTTGCCTGAGTCCCTTTTTGTCTTTAAACAACTCAGTGGGACACCCAGTGATCATGATCCTAAAGGAAACTGTAGAGATACATTCTTTTATTCAATTGATAAAAAACTGAGGGAAACCCATAACTTCCATAATCTACAGTAAAAAAACCCCAACTGACACTATCAAATGCTTTATGGAGATCAACTTTTAATGTGCAATTCTGAGGGGATTTTCCTCTTGTGTACCTCTTTAGAAGTTCCTTCAAAATTAGGATGTTGTCACCAATATTTCATTTGTTTAAGAATGCTCCTTGATTTTCACTGATGATGTAGTGTGTAGCACAAATTTTAGTATATTGGCCATTATTTTAGCAATAATCTTGTAACTGAAACTATCGCATGAGATAAGCCTGAAATCGCTCTATGTAGTAGTGTTATGAGTTTTTGGGATTAAACACAAGGAAGTCTTGTTGATCTCTTTGAGGATTACTCCTTTTTTAAAAAATTCATGCACTGCTTCTTTCATAATATTCCCTGTTGTATTCTAAGTTTTCTGATAGAAGAATCCATTCTATTCATCTAATCCAGGAGCCTTCGAGCCATTCATTTTAGAAACCACTACTTCTATCTCTTGATCTGTGACCTGCCTGATTAAAGGATCCACTTAATCTTCAGAAATTTTAGCAGAAATGAACTTCCTCAGATCCTCGCTGTAAGAACTAGTAGTACCCTTAGATCCTAGGATCTTTTGGAAGTGTTTCAAAGCATCTTGACCAATTTTAGCTTGCTCATTGTTGAAATGATCGAAATGATCTCATTGACATTTCTCTTAGCCTTAATGGTGTTGAAGAAGAATCTAGTGCATCTGTCTTCTTCCCTAATCTAGTTGACTCTAGACCGCTGCCTTAATAAAGAGCAGTGCTTATCAACTGCTTGCATATAGGACTTCAGGGTTTCCTTCTCCTCCTTCACAATAATATCATCAATAGGATTATCAGCCAATGCTTTCTGTAAAAGTGAGAGTCGAAGCCTGATAGTTTCTAGCCCTTACATTATGCTATGACCTTTACTTCCATTTACTCTTTTCAATTCCTGCTTTATAGCCTTTAGTTTTTACAAACAAATGAATTGTTTGCTTCTACCTCCATTCCTTTACTGACTTCTTCTTAGAAACCTTCTACATTGATCAGGAAATTATTAACCTAAAAGGGTGTTTCAAATAAACCTTTTTGAATAGATTGACCACCTTAATCGAGTTATGGTCGTATAATCCTCGATCTAAAAACATGACTTTACTATTTGGAAAGGTAGTTAACTATTCCACATTCACCAGAGCTCTATCTAATTTCTTTCTGATGAACCAATTAGAGCTCTACTTGTTGCTCCAAGTAAATCCATGCCCCTTATATTTTAAGTCAGAAATTTCCACATCTTTGGTGCAATCCAGCAATTCAGTATTGTAGTTTTGCAAGTTACAGTTCCCTTCAGCTTTAGAATGGTATATAGTAGAGTTGAAATTGCCACTTATAATCCATGGACCACTAGCTGTTCCTTTAAGTCTTCTCATAGAATTCCATAGGTACCTTTTTTGAAAAGCAGTATTATGACCATGGACAAAGGTAGCTAACACTGAAGTATGCTCCGTTGTGAAAGACATTTTTGCATGAATAAATTGCTCACCTGCTTCTAAAACCTTCACCTCTATAAATTCCTCATCATAGACTAAGATGATTCTTTCATACCCATGGTATTGGTGATTAGATTTTATCTTCCATTGACTCCCAAAACAATCTAATTTATTCATGTTCATAAGTCTAATTTATGTTTTTACAAGACAAAATAATTTAGGCTTCTCATACAGGACAAACTCCTTCAACTCCCCTTGATTTTCCACTTAATGCAAAAGATCTAGTTGTTATGGCCCTTGGGTGGCAACCTGTTGTTGACCTCCTAGTGGATTTCCATTTTGCAACTCTACTTTATCTGTTATACAGTTATCCATTTTTTCCCCTCCCTTTGTTTTTTGTGTTGTTATATTTTATGTTACCAACCGTATATGTTGTTGATCCTTAACATTATGTTTAGTTTGATCCCCCTTAGCCGCATAGGGCTGATTTCTATCTACTTGAATATCCAATTCGTGATCCACCGATATCCTTTTTTACACTTCAATTTATTTAATTTCTATTTTCCCTTCTATATTATTCTCATCTATTCCCATCAATTCTCCGTAGTCTCCCTTGACAAAGACTTTCCCTGTTGGTTTCCATGTTTTGCCCTGAACTTGTAGGGAAGCTTTCCAATGATAAGTCACCATGACTTTATCCTCCTTTAGAGAATTTCCATCTGCTAACCTTAATATGGGAATATAATCTTTAATCTCTTTTGAAATATCCATGCTCACACATATTCTAGCATAACCAACCCTTTTACTCAATGTTGTATTCTCATCCATGCAAATTGGTTTGCCCAAAAAGCTAACTAACAAGTTTAGGCCCTTAGTGGTCCAATATTTCAATGGAATATTATGGATGTTCACCCATAGGGGTGTGTTCTTAACTCTAATTTTCTTTAGTTCCATACCAGGTTGCCAATTTTGGAGAAATGATGGAAGTTATAAGATGTGTCATGGTCCTTCTTCTATCACTTTTTGAGCTTCTATTTTTGTGCTAAATGTAAAAATGAAGTTATCATTTTCTGGTAGCATTACCTCTTATATGTCTCTTCCTTTCCAATTTCTTTGAACCCATGCTTATATTATAGGAAATGACAAGCGTTTATTGATGAAGAAGCCAATGATCGCTGCTTCCTAAGTTTTTGCTCCCTCTTATAAGATGTCAAGACTTGGGGCTACCATCAACTTCCACTAGGGGACTGTAGAAAAGGGAGGATTTAGAGCTTTCCCTTACAACCTATTTTTAGGTTCTCCTAGTTCCTTCAATGTTGTGGTAAGCTGTTGTTGTTGGTTTGGGTCTGTTTTGACAAGTAACTGATGTGGGTGCTTAGTTCCAGATATTGGGAGCAAGGCCTGTGGGGTTTTGGAAAGTGAGGGACTTGATGGAGGATGCATATAAAGGGGAATGGATATTAGGTTTAGTGTTAGCAAGTGGCGGGTCTGGGGGTGATTAAACAGAGGAGGAAGGTGAATTACATAAGGGTAAAAGGGGAAATCGGCGAGGTTAGGAGAAGTGAGGTTAGACATTTCGAGAAATAAGCCTAAATTTTGGTAAGGAAGCAGCAGTGCAGGGATGGAGCAGAAAATGTTGGTCTAGAAACGGTAATGTGAAGAAGGCGGGAAAAGATTTTAAGAAGGAAGGACAACACTACCCCTAGTCTAAAGTAGGTGTAGTAAGAAAGACGGAGGAAAGAGAAAGGTTGATTTGTAGATGAACAAGGTTGAAAATGAAAAAGAGAGAGCTTCAGCTGGAGGAGCAGAGTCGGGGGAGGAGGATGAAGGTGAGAAGCACAATTTGAGCTCAGGGAGAAGCAAAGTTGTAGAAGCTATTAGGGGTTTTTCATGGGAATAGAAGAAAGACGGGAAGGCAAGGCAGTGATGCAAATGAAGTATAACAAGAATGCATCTTTTTATATATATGAACATTTTATTTAATGACTATAATATTTTAAGGTAATTTTATACTAAAATTGTGAAAATAACTAGCAATTTACTTATAGATCTTTACTTAAAAAGAATTCCAAATGAATTATAGAAGTGTGGAAGAATAAAATTTGAACATTTGCATTTAAATACATATATCATATTCTTTATAACATTATGAGTAGTAACAGTGAATTTAATACAAAACTAGATTAAGACATAGTTTTAAATGAATAAAAGATATAAACCCTTTAAAGTTTTATAAAAGTTTAAATAAGTTCTTATAACATTTAAGTTGCAATTTTATTTTAAAAAAACCTACTACTAAAATCAAAACTAGTAACAAAATTAGACATGATATGTGAGGTTTGTCTTAGTGAAAATGAAAACCTTGATCGTCTATGTTTCAAGTGGAAATTCTCCTCAGTCTCATGTTCAATATTATATAGCTATTTAGCTTGTAATGTAGTTGTCTTAACTGGTATGATATAGTTTGTTGGGCATCATAATAAAATTTCATACCAAAGGTGATCAAATAATGTTTAAATTAGTGCTTAGTGCTCTAGTATACTTTATATGGACCAATAGAAACAAATGCTTATTTGGAAAGGATTTAGTCTACATTGAGAGTTCACTCCAAACTTGCCGAAGAAAGTGAGGAAAGCTACTATCACTTATAACATGTTAAACACATTGAGTCCCCAGTTGCTCAATTTATGGAACCTACAACTCTGAAGCATAACTATTAAGAAAGCTCCTCTTCATCTACCATAATATCCTTGATTGGAACTCCTAAATTTTCAATTTAGAGTTATAAGTCATATTGTATCATTGTAACTCTTGTGTCTTTTATTCACATTTAGTCAAGTGTTTAAGCCTTATAATCCTTGACTTCATTGGCTCTAGAGTTTATTAATGTATTTTATTTAACTTTCAAAAATTTACAATTAAGAACAACATATTTAATTCTTAGATAAAGTAGTAATTGATTTTTTCAATTAACTCCTAAAGGTTTTCCTATTATAGAAGTAAGGATTGAAAATTATTGAATGAACAAGTTAGTCTCTAAAGATTTACTTATAACCAAAAAACTTTAGTATTTATCCATAATATCCTAAAAAAATGTGTGACAATTAGGATATGATGACATTACTGTTAAATCTATTATGGTTATTGTGTTTTTATCTAAACAAATATTTTTGTGTTGATGTGATTTTAACAAAACTTTTAACTCAATTAAATGGGTATTCTTACTTGAAGTTATAAAGGCATTTGGCTTCTCCTTAAAATTCATCAATTAGATCCACTAATGTATTATCACCACATCCTTTAATGTCCTCATTAACGGAGAGCCTATAGAATAATTCAAGGGAGCAAGAGTTTTAAGGAAAGGAGGGATCCTCTTTCTCCTTACATTTTTTGCATGAACTTTTAAGGATTACTAAGAGAAATATCAATCTTACAAAGTATTTTTTGTTCCATTATGAATGTTCTTATGTTCAACTTTAAATCTTACTTTTATAGAAGATATTATGATATTTTGTAGTGTTGACATGAATTAGCAACCATAGTGGCTAGTATTTTAGCCTTTCTACTTATATAAGCTCCTTTTAAATACCTTAGGATACCTATAATCACTTCAACAATAACTTACCAAGATTGTCAACCCCTAATTGATGCTATTAACAAGAAAGTTGGTAGATGGAAGAACAACTTGCTCCCAATCTTAGAGAGACTTCAACTAATCAAATCAGTTCCATTTAGCTTGCAAATTTCATTAGTGTTGCCACCTACTCCTCCCTACCAAATTCAATAAGGGCATTGAAAGTCATATAAAAAATTATCTTTGAAGTGGAAGCCTTAATAATAACTCCAAAACAAAAATAAAGTGGATGTAAGTGTTCAAATCAAAAGAACAAGAAAGTAAGTCATAGGATAAAAGTCATCAGAGTTGTGAAAAAGGTCATCTTAGCTAAAAGAACTTTGAAGCTCTTTGTGATTATGAGTCCTTATGGGTGAAATGGATACACACTTAGTATATAAAAGGCGAAAGCTAGTGGAAATTCCAAATTAAACCAGCATCTTCTAGTACTTTTTCTCTATGCTCACTATGATGGACAAGCTAGCTACTTTCATTAAGCATATTAGGGTAATGGTGAGAATTCATGGTTATAGAATGACTTCTAGCACCTTATTAACCTTATGCATCTTCTCCTAAATGCTATAAACTTGATGTTCTATATCCTTGCCTCCTCTAAGTTTAAAATGTTAATCAATAACAACTCATGGTGTTGGTATTATTTATAATTAGGATTCTGCTCCATTATTTCAAACCGTATGCCCAACTATCAACCAAACTCAGGTTGTTTTATCGATAGCTCTTATGTTGAAATATTCAAATAAATTTATCCTAAATTACGTTAAGATGATTTTGTTTGGTCCTATACTAATCTTTCCAAGGATTCTCTTATCCTTTGGTTGGAAATTAAAGAGCATCTTAACACTAGTGACAAGTTATATTTTGGTACACCTTGCTGTCAAGCTTGCCTTCCTTGTAATAAACAGCTAAGAATTTGAATCATCTATTCTTTAACTGAAGCTTTTTAAGGGTCACTTGGTTACAAATTCTTCAGCCTTGTAATCTACATTATGCTGCTGTCAATTGGAGACAAACCATAGCTTAGGCTAGCACCGTCAGGTTTAGAGCTAAGGAAGCTATAAGGGTCCTTAAAGTTGCTCTTAGTTGTATAGTTTATACCATTTAGATGGAAGGAGACACTAGGATTTTCTTTAATTTAGGCAAGGATAAACACCCCTTTATGAGAAATATCATATCCTAGAAGTGATTTTTTCTAGGCTTTATAAATCATAAGTTAGTGAAAGCATATCACAAAATTGATGCATATAGGAGGCAAGTTCTCAAGCTTCTTAGAACATAACATGTTACCTATAGTAGGTAATGGAGGGATCTTCAACTATATTCCTCTTCTCTACTCACGAACTTAACTTTCTTTCCTTTATATTATTCCAGTTAATGAGTGCTTTCGCAAGCTAGGAATAGTGATTTTGCTTATGACTTATGCTTATAAGTTGTACACTTGATTCACATACCCTAAGGCTTTATTATTAACTAAATTTTCCGTTTTCAGAAAATGATTGTTTATTAGATAGATATTAACATTAACAATTAATTTTTAAACATCACAAAATTAGTAATTAGTTCATTTTCATAAAAATCATAAAGATTTATTTATATCTTTTACAATTTAAAAAATATAAAGTCAAGAAGAATTTCTCATAATTTTAATAAATAAAGTCTAATTATAAAAGAATCAATTAGTTTACTCTTCATGAAGCTAACTAAAAAAAATTATAAGTTTAGATGATGGAGAGAAAAAAATGAGTTAATTTAAAGTTGTACACTCGATTCTATCTAAATGAGTCAATTTAATGTATAATTAGAAGTTATACACTCAATTCTGAAGCAAAGTGAAAATTTACTTGCAATAAAGACTAAAGGTAGGATTTTAAAAAAAGTTAAGTTGATTCCCTTTTGTGGGTGTACTCAGAAAGTTTAATATATATTATAGGATTGGAACTAAGGTAAGTTTAAAGTTGAATAGTGCATTCAATTTCTATTTTTGAAGATATGGTGAACTTTAAAAAAATGGTGGATCTTAAAAGAAGTCAATGGAGAAAACAAACTTGGTTAAGAATATTCTTCATATGCTCACAATAGGTCCCATGTCTATTGTGTTGTGAAAATCGACCGGATTAGAGCATGTTCACAACTAAATAAGACTGCCTAATACACCTTCAAAGACTTCTCTTCTTTCTCTAACCCTTAATTATAAGATCTATAACTAACAATTTATGCTGTGT